>SNQJ01S0190645.1:2215-13339 GCA_010110895.2 Picea sitchensis | reverse complement strand
AAATCACATATCAAATAGTTGAGAAAGGAGTCACATCCTATTTATTGCAGAAGAACAAGAAGTATTAGTGGTTCTTCCCACTGCACGTAGGAAAGTATACTTTATCCAATAAACCACATGCTAAGAAAGAAGCCAAGGCATTAGGGAAATATGTTTTTGCATTGGGAGAAAAAAGGGACACAGTCCTCACTGTTAGCACTTTGTAAATTTGTTCAACTAATAAAACAAACGACAAAGGTAACCTACAAACCAAGTTTAGAGTTGGGTACTAGCCTATTCATCTTAGAGAGGGCTCTCTCCTGTCACTTGGTATTTATTTGACAATCAATGGCTAGATTTTGTTTTTTTGGGGAGGTTTTTCTAATTTGGCTGGCAAGAAAGGAGAGGAAACACTCAGGGCTATGTAGTCGAATTTATGAAAACGAATAGAAACATTGACTGGTCGGTATAACTCTCCAGAGGATAAAGGATAAATGAGGCGATGAATCTGAGTTATAAATTGTTATTTATAGAGTGTAAGAAGAAAGGAGAAAACAAGTAACTGCATCAGAGCATTAATGAAATGAATTATGAATTAGTTAGGAAGAAACTTAACACAATTTAAATTGCTTAAGCCAAGAGCATCATAAGATGAATTATGTGCCTTTAAACTATCCATTTTAAACAAAAGACAGTGCTAATGGAATTAGAAACACATGAAATACATACAAAGAGAGAAGAAAAAACTCATATCACCGCCATTAGAATCTTTTCATAGAGACTTCAAAGACTTTTGCATATGTATTCTATGCAGCTTCAGAAAATTACATTCAAGTTCAAATAGCTCAAGCGTGCCCTTGCACTTCTGCCAACAACAATACATTTGGAACTTCCAATACTTATAGAATTCGAGTTCCTTTAGTTAGAAACCGATTACAACAACTAAACTAAAACGTTTCAACTTCTAAAACTGATTACAATAATTACAAATGACAGTTTCAGTATGGGAACCGATTACAATGATTAACAAGGAAAACATTTTATGATCCAGCTATCGATTCCTCTAACGCTTCAACTCCTTCCTCTACCACATTCTCTTTGAAATGTCACTTGTACTCTTTCAAATCTAATATCATTTATCCATATTCTCCTTAAATATTTGGGAATAATATATTTGAATAAAAATAATTCCCAAATATTTTTTATCCTGTAGAATTAAATTTCCATATTTTAATTCATGCCCGTGGTTTTGAATAACCATTTATTGCTTGCTTCTCATGGTTTTAAAAACCATGTCTTGTTTTTCCCAATTTACCATTTCACTGTGAAAACTATTTACTAGTTTCTTTCCCATGGTTTTGAAAACCATGTCATGTTTTGCCCAATTTACCATTTCACTGTGAAAACTATTTACTGGTTTGTTTCTCATGGTTTTGAAAACCGTGTCTTGGTTACCATCTTTGGTAAAACATTTTTAATCCTCTTTTTTTACTTCTGTAAAAACTTTGGATAAACAATTATCCAAATATTCCTTTCACGTGCATCTTCCCATTCAATTTTTTTAATGGAAATAAACATTAATCTTTTTAATTTTTGCCTCTGTGAAAATTTTCCACTGTGAGGAAGAATCTTTTTTATGGCATTGGAAACTCCATGATTTGTTTTGAAATGTATTCTTGGAAAACTATCATCATATGTCACATGATTATGAAAACAAACCATACATTAAATGTTTGCCATAGTATTTCGGGCTTGGGAGGAGTGGTTTTAACCCACACCACTTTTACCCCCGAAATGCATCACGTAAGAACATGTCTCCCCGTCCAAAAACCACGGGTTAAATTTCGGCCCACCTTCCCTGAAATGTATATGCACCCTCCATCCACCCTTTGACCTTTCAATATTAAAAATTGAGATTCGTGCCCATGATTTGATGTGAGGTCATGAATTAAATATTGGATTAAATATAAATATAAATATTTTAATATAAAAATATTTATATTAATAAAAATAAACCCTTTTTCAATTTTCTAAGGACTTTGGGCATATGAGGCGTATCACATGACTTTGTGGATAGGATAAGGGTGCTTAAGCTTAATAAAATGAATATTTTTAATTTTCAACAGGAATATGATAATAAGGGTAAAAATAAATGAAGTGATGGATGTTATGGACCTAACCCCTCACGTAGGTAGAATAATATATTCTGATGTAATAAAGGTGAATATTATTAAGGCCTAGCAATAAGGAAGAATAAGTCGAATGTAAGAAGACCTAACATAAGCTTATTCTTCTAGAAGTATCTTCCTCTAGATGGTTCTTTTGATAGACATATTTAGTATAAATAGGAGTCGAGGGTATGAATTTTTTTGTCTTGGATATTATTGTAATAGAGCTCTGCTCTGCTGGAGGTTGCCCCCTCGAAGAAGCAAGTGAACATTGATCTCAGTAATCAAAGTGGTCTTTCTAGTGTTATTTTGGTATCATTTTGGTATCATTGTGGTGTTGTTCTGGTTATATTGTTGTTCATCTACCATTTCTAGCATTTATTTATGTTCTGCATACTTTTTATATCTGGAATATTACAAGTGGTATCAGAGCACTTTCCTCGGCAGAAAATTGTGGGTTAATTTTTTTTTCAGGGTAGAGACGTATTCCAACATCTTTAAGCTACAAATATTTATCGTTATGCACATAAACCCATGGGCAGAGATTCATACACGGAAAAAATACAAGTGGTACTTAAGCGCACATCTGTTGGCCACCCTTGTAACCCTTGTTGGTACCCCTTCGAGTGGTAGCGCATCAGACATCACTTGTATACAGATCGACCTAGATTTCCTAAAGCCCTCTTTAGATAAACTGATCAGCCACCTGACTGCTATAGTTCCACTGAGAACAACACTCGAGAAGATACTCTCTAGTACCTGGGTAGTAGGGTAGTAAAGATAAGGGCACATTCTAGCCTCCTTAGTTGGTGCCCTGAAATATTGGGCCGAGTACTACTATTGACCCCACATGTATATTAGAGAGCTATAACATAGAGAAAACCCTTATCTGTAGAACCCTTGAATACCTAACCTTTGGGTACGAAAAAAAAAAAATAGACAAGATCTATTGCCGCGAAACTATGTTTGAGTTACCAAATAACTACACATTTCTTCTTGATTAAGCATTTGAGAATTTCATCACTACAATATTCTTCAGACCAGAGCACCATTATTTGAGACCTATTCCATTGTATTTATCTCTTCACCCTTATCACATTCATACCTATCATTTTTCAGAAAATTTTTTGACCCCACCCACCCCTTTTCGGTTCCCTCGTCATCATGGCCCATATCCATAGCCAAGACTTGGAAGCTCGCTTCAATACCTTGCAATATAATTTCACAGAGACCCAACAATAAGTGAGACAACTCAGTGCCAATATTTCCACCATCAATAAAAATATGCATTCCTCCATCGTCGCCTCAATCGAGGAACTCAAAGAAGACCTCAAACAAGACATTACTACCCAACTTGAATCTATCACTTTGATGATATGCACCAAGCTGCATATCCTTGTAGACCCCCCTTTATCTGACCCACCTTTGCATACCAAATCTTAAACTTCCTCTCATTCCCATAATTTTCAGCCCCATCACTTTCAGCGTGACCTATGCCTTCCACGTGTGGATGTGACCAAATTTGATGGATCAGATCCCACTGGTTGGGTAACTCAAATGGAACATTATTTCTCTTTGTATGACATTATAGATGACTTGGAAAAACTTTAGTATGGTGTTCTCCATCTAGATAAAAAAAGTTGGCAATGGAGAATAACTGTCTGTCAAGGGTATGTTGCTTGGACACACTTTTTGGCAGAGATTTATGAATGATTTGACACTAACACCAACCATTTAGGCCGTTTGATAAAGTTGAAACAATATTGCATAGTGGAAGACTTTATAGCTGCTTTTGAGTGACTAGATTTTCATACAGAGGTCATGTCTGATGCTTTTTTCCGAGAATGTTTTATTAGTGGCCTCAAGGATGAGTTTTGTGCCCATGTCCTCATGGCTCGGCCTCAGAGTTGGGTGGAGGCTATTAAACAAGCTAAGGAAGCACAACATGTTGTCTCTTCTCAAAACCAGAAACCCTCCTTTATTCCTCGCACTAAACCAGTGAATCCCACTTCTCCCTATAATCCACTAAAGATCCAAAAATTGACTAGGGCTGAAATGGCCCAACGCCAACTCAAAGGCCTTTGTTATAATTGTGACGAAAAATATTTTCCGGGACACAAGTGTAAGGAACAAAATATTTTTATGGTCATCTCGGAGGATGTTTCGGAAGAGGATGTTGAAACTCCCCTTGTGTCTGTGTCAACTGAACCCACTGACATAACCCCTCCCTTAGACCCTCCCGAAGTCGAACCGGTCATTTCCCTAAATGTTCTCACTAGCTTCTCTATTACCCAAACCCTCAATATAATTGGATACATAAAGCATAGGAAGGTCATCATTCTTGTTGATAGTGGAAACACCCATAATTGTATTCATCATTGCATTGCTTGAGAAACTCATTGCTATATCCATGCAGTCAATAATTTCCAAATCATGATTGCCAATGGTGGGTCCATGAAATGTGGAGGGCGTTGTGAAAATGTGCATCTCCAAATTGGTGACTACCACCTGAAATATCATATGTTTTCTATTGACATGGGCGGTTGTGACATTGTATTGGGTGTAGACTGGCTAAGGACTTTGGGTCCCATTCTCATGGATTTTAAGGAATTAACTATGCAATTCAACCAGGAGGACTAACAATATAAGTTCCAAGGCATCACCGCCAGTTCCCCTGAGATCATTAGTTCCCATTGCATGGAAAAGTTGCTAAAAAAAGGTCATTCTAGCGTTATTACCCAAATCCATGCCATACAAGCAACTAAGACACCCTCTGTGCCGCAGGACCTCCAATCCATCCTCTCTAAACATCAAGTGGTTTTTTCCACTCCCCAGTCACTCCCTCCTTTCCGTGGTGTTCATGATCATTCCATTCCCCTTGTCCCATGAAGCCTTCCTCCCAATATCCATCCCTATTGTCACTCCTTTTCCCCAAAAAATGAAATTGAGAAAATGGTTCAAGAACTAATTAACACAGGTGTTATACGCCCTAGTATGAGCCCCTACTCTTCTCCCGTAGTCATGATCCTTAAGAAATAAAGTTCTTGGCGCATGTTTCCTAACTTTCACGCCCTAAAAAAACTCACCATTAAAGACAAATTTCCCATTCTTGTCATTAATGACCTCTTGGATGAATTGAGTGGCACCTAGTTCTTTACTAAACTTGATCTTCGTTCTGGCTACCACCACATCTGTATGAAAGAGGAAGACATTCCTAATAATGCCTTTAGAACTCATGATGGCCACTATGCATTTTTGGTCCTGCCTTTTGGCTTGTGTAATGCTCCCTCCACTTTCCAAAGCCTCATGAATCATGTCTTCCGTCCCTTTCTCTGTCATTTTGTCTTAGTTTTCTTTGATGATATCCTCATCTATAGAAAAACCTGGACAGACCATCTTGCTCATGTGGATAGAGTTCTCCATCTACTCTCTCAACACCAAATTTTCCTGAAACAATCTAAATGTGCTTTTGGTGCCTTGAAAGTCGAGTACTTGGGTCATCTTGTTGGCAAGGCCGTCGTCAGGGTGGATCCTAAAAATATTGAAGCTATTCAAGACTGGCCTCACCCAAAGACTCTCAAAATATTGCGTGGATTTCTGGGCTTAACAGGGTATTATCACAAGTTTGTTAAGAATTATGGAAAGATTGTGGCACCTCTCACTCCACTCCTTAAATATAATTCTTTCTCTTGGACTCCAATAGCTGCTCAGGATTTTCAAACCTTGAAGATGGCCATGTGCACCACTCCAATCCTGGCCCTTCTTGATTTCACAAATACCTTTGTCCTGGAATGTGATGCTTCAGGGAAAGGAATTGGCGTTGTCCTTATGCAATAGGGTCGACCTTTGGCCTTTACCAACAAACAACTGTCTGGATGAAATTTGTGCAAACCAATCTATGAAAAGGAAATGTTGGCTATTCTGCATGCCATTGATATTTGGCACCCTTATCTATTGGGGCAATGCTTCCAAATTAAGACAGATAATCAAAGCCTCAAGTATTTTATGGAACAATGCATTTCCTCCCCAGAGAAACAAAAATGGGTGACTAAGATCTTTGGATATGATTATGAGATCATTTACAAGAAAGGAAAATAAAATGTGGTTGTGGATGCACTTTCCCGAAAATATGAAGATGAAGGGTGATATTTTTTCTCTCTCCTTCATTGTACCTGATTGGCTCCAAGCTGTTCGCCAGGAATGGCTACACGATCCCAAAATTTTGCATTTGATACAACAATTGAAGTCCAATTCTCCAGTTTCCTTAGGGTACTCTTGGCTCCATGATGAGAGTTGATACAAAGTCCATTTGTATTTAAGTAAACAGTCAAAACTTAAATCCACGATACTTTTTGAGCTTCATGCTTCACCCACAATTGGGCACTCCGGGTTTACCAAAACCTATGATAGGGTCAAACGTTCTTTTTTCTGGGATGGTATGAAACACGACGTTCGTAATTTTGTGGCTGAATGTGATGTGTGTTAATGCAATAAGGAAAAACAGTCAAATCTCCTGGCACACTCCAACCGCTTTAGATTCCACCTACTATTTTGCGAGATATCTCTATGGATTTTATTGTAGGCTTACCTAAATCAAGAAATAAATCAGTCATCATGGTGGTATTTGATCGTCTTTCCAAGTATGCTAATTTCTGTTCTCTTAAACACCCATTTACAACATCCATTGTGGCTCAAATTTTCGTGGATCAAGTCTTCAAGCTTCATGGCATGCCACATTCTATTGTTTCTGATCGCGACCCAACTTTCACCAACAATTTTTAGCAATAACTGTTCAAGCTACAAGGCACCCAATTGCATCTCATCACAACTTATCATCCCCATACTGATGGTCAAACTGAAGTTGTCAACAAGTGTTTGGAAACATATTTGAGGTGTTTTGCCTCGGAAAATAAAAATCAATGGGCTCAATGGTTACCACTAGTTGAATGGTGGTATGACACTTCATACCATACAACTACCTGCATGACTCCTTTTGAAGCGGTATATGGACAAAAGAAACCTTCAGTTCTCTCATATTTTCCAGGTGTCTCGAAGGTCCAGGCGGTTGACCAAGCACTTACAGTTCGAGAAGCTATTCTCCATACCCTCAAAGAGAATTTGGTCATGGCCCAGAATCGCATGAAACAACAAGCAGATCAAGGTCACTCTGAATGTTAATTTGCATAAGGGGATCAAGTGTTTCTTTGTTTGCAACCTTACAAGAAAAATTCCCTCAAGACTGACCATTGTCAGAAATTGGTGCCCATATTTTATGGTCCTTATACCGTTCTCAAGAATGTGGGATAGGTGGCCTATTAGTTATATTTTCCCAGTCATTGTAAGATACATCCTGTTTTTCATGTTTCCTTCTTAAAGAAGGTGATTGGAACTAAGTTCCAAACTCAAACCAACCTTCCCGAGTTGGACGAAGAAGGCTCCATTTGGCTACAACCACAAGCAGTTTTGGACCAGCGTGAGCATCGCTTGCGTCAATGAACCATCAAGGAAGTGTTATTCCAGTGGAAAGACACAACCCTAGTAGATGCCACTTGGGAACCAACTACCATTCTGTAGCAATTTCCACATCTCAAGCCTTGAGGACAAGGCTATTTTTAAGGGGGAGGAAATGTTAGGGACCTAACCCCTCACGTAGGTAGTGTTATCCCCACTTTTTAGGGATAACCAGGAGATCATGTCTCGAGGCCCATAGGTCCTAGACATAGAGTACCGAGAGAAGGATTTCCCTGAGCATGGCCCTGGAGGGCCCATCTTTTTCTCCCATCATTTTTGTCTTGACAACAACAACATCATCCATCACCATCAGATTGGTCATGTATCATAAGAGGTTCTTGCTCCATAAAATAATTGGTCCAGGTACCATGGTATGTGTCACTTTTGATCATTGAAACCTTTAAATATATGCATATGATTCCTCTTGTCTCTAACAACTGCTTGGATCTTACATTCGCTCACTTGACCATGTTTGGGGGGATTGACAGGGTGCCCTAGCAAGATTGTGTCTGTAGGTTTTGGTTTGCCACTGGGGGGGTTTATGAAAAGCCATCGTCTGCTCCCATCATAACACCACTCTTGCATCTTGTTTCCTTCTCACTTATCCCATTCCCCTTGTCCAGGCATTGGGTTGACCTATTTCAGGACTGCACCTTACCTCATGGGAAGAAGGTGCTAAATGCCCAGAAGGTAAAAGCAATATGGTAAAAGATAAAAACCTAAAAAATGAACCTCGAGATGCTTCGCCCAGGGATCCCCGAGAAAGCAATAAAAATATTCTCAGCAAGAAACAAGAGGGACCCGAAAAAATAATAAAACAAAACCTAATCAGAGGATAGGGGGTCTCATCACGAGTCAGCCTATTAGGTCCATGGGTACCTAGTAGTATGACATTGCCACCAGCTGGTTACAATGCCAAGGCAATGACTCTTGGTTGCATGGCCAAGGGAAAGGGGGTCTCATCATGAGCCAACCTTCTCATCTTTGCGAAAGTACTTGTGTGTAACGCTATCAACTCTAGTCACCATGCCAAGGAAGTGTCCCTTGATTATCTTTTGAACAAAAAAAAATCAAATAAAAGAATAAAAAGAATAAAAATAATAAAGGCAAGAATGGGCTTGAAAAAAATGCATCCATGACAGGGACAACTCGCCTTCTACAAAGGCACCCATAGGTAACATATTTGCATCCTTGGCCCTTACTGCACCCACATGCTTAGACATCCCCTGACCACATCATCCACTTACATGTCTTGGATGAGGTCTCTCTGGGAACTTTCCTTTTTTTGTGGACACTAGCCCAATATGAAGCCTTGTCCTTTTCCCCAGAATTGTATTGCAGGCTTGTGTAAACATATTTGAGCTATTGATTGATGTATTAGGGATTTTAGGCACGTGTTTAATAATATTAATGATGAAATCTAATTGACATTTCTATGATCCCTGCGATTGATGAGCCCATGGAAGGCGTAGCCTTTGATGTGCAGGACCATACCCGACGGACAAGTACCATTTGGAACGGTACACATGGGGAGATGATCAGTTTGGACCTCCATGGGGCTGGAGAGCACATCATATGGATGCTGATACCCCACCATGGGGCAGATATGAGACACAGATGGATTAGTGTCTTTCACCAGAGAAGAAGAGGACGTTCCACCAGAGGCACCCCGACAGAGCTTGACCTAGGGGGATTTTCCCTTTTTCAGTGGAACGTTGGCCTTGGAAGGCCTAGGACATCACCCATCATAGCCATGATGTCATCCAATAGTATGGACATTTTGGGAGGTAGAACGGGCAGTATTGGCACGTGTGGCAGGTTGGAGAAGCCTAAGGAGGGCTAATGTTTTGCTCTAGGATGCCCCATTTTCCCTAGAAAGGGCTAGTGCCTCCCTTAGAGGGGCTTCTACTCTCTTTTCTTCTTATTTAGGGTTTTTATTTGACAATTTATTGTAAAACAATATGATTTTGATAATTTTGTCTTGTCGGCCTTTTACCTGGCCTAAAATGTAAAATTAGGTCAAGGTTTTGTATAAATGAGAGATTTTCACTCTCATTTTTTCATAACAACTCACTCAATCATTAGTGAGGTTTGAAATTTGTGCCCTATCTTGGGTATTTGGATGATTTAAGGAAGGCACACTTGTTGAAGGAAGACGTTTTTGGCATATTTTGGCAATTCTCTTGAAGGAAGGTGTTACAACTAGGGTTTGCATACTATTTTATGGTGATATGTAAGTTTTTTTTTCTGCAAAAATTCTTGAATGAATGGTTGTAGTCTTATATTCTTGCATATGTTTATAATTTGCTAATAAAAACCCTAGGTGACAAGCACACAAGTAGGTCCTTGTCTCATGTCCCCTGATAGAGAGTTTTTCAGCCATTGAAGAGGAAAAAGAGAGCCTAGCCATAGCTACACTCCTTTCTCCTCTTCTCCCTTTTCTAGCCATACCTGTTTGAGTTCAAGAAGGAGAAGACGTCCCACGCCTATGTTATCTACACTTAGGGTCATTTTTCTTCTAGGGTTTGATGATAGAGCCTTGCTGTAGCAACACTCTCCCTCATTTGACTCTCTTGTCTTGACTTTATCTTTCATTCTAGCCATTTTTGCCATCTAAAGAAGGAGGAGAGAGCACGAGGCCTTGCCATAGTAACACCAGAGTGAGCCTCTCTCCCCTAGGGTTTTGTCTCTGAGGCCCTGCCATAACAACACTTCAGAGATCTTCCCTCCAGTCCTTAGCCATCCTCCTTCAACCCTTGCGTCCTCCTTTAAATTGACTCCATTTTACCCTAGAAGGCACTGATCCTAAGAGCTCCAGCGTTGAAGTGAAATTGATCAAAACAACTCTCAAACCCTAACTACACTAACACTAGCTCTAGCTAACCCTACTAACCCTAAATGCTGACGCCATTCTTTTCTATTATATCATTGATGCATCAATGCTTTGTCTTTTGAGCAATTGAATGGTGATTTAGGCATAAGTTAATTGAAGTGTTGGTTTATTACATTGAATGCCTCATCATTTTAATAATTATTGATGAAGTGACATGATCTTTATTGTTATTAATAAACATTGGCTCCATCAATATTTATATTCAAATTGCTTATAAGTTCATCAGATGGTTCTTGATTGATATGAAGTACTAACCAAAGCCTGCATATATTAGTTTATTGTTGCTTTGTTCTTGAGCAAGGATTCTACTTGGTTATTGCTTCTAGTTATCTTTATTGGCTATAAAGCCAGACTATCTGTTTTGGTGGTGATCTGTGAAGGGGATAACTTGTCATTGTCTGATTATCCTTTAGCCTCTTCAAAGCCTCAAGTCATCGGGGACGTCTCCCATGGGGCTCACCTCCCTAAAGAGAAAAAACCATCCCATCGTGGTGACATTGGGTGGGATAGGTTCCTATTACGCCAGTTTTTCTCTCTACTTTATAGCCTCTCTTCCTAGCTACAAACTGTGCG
>SNQJ01S0190643.1:0-18075 GCA_010110895.2 Picea sitchensis | reverse complement strand
TTGTGGGAGATTCTATTGTGATCATGAAATATATGGTTTTGAACACGACTGTGAAAGACAACAAGATAGCTTCAATCATCGCAAGAATCAATAATGTGTTGGGAATTATAGCTGAGAAAAGAACTTCCGCACATGTTCCATGTCAACATGTGAGAAGTAGTTTGAGATATTTTTGAAAAGTTAATTCTTTTTTGTAATTCACTTTAGTTAAAAATTGAAAGTCTTATTTTTAGTAGTTGAATGTAAAGAGTGTATTTCATGCATGCATGACTTAGACTAGGAGTAATCTCAAAAATAGTTTAGGGTTTTAGTCTCAGCTAAAACTGTAAATATAGGTCAAGATAGAGAGTTCAAACACATAAAAGAACACATGAGAAGTTGAGCAGGTTGAGAGGCTGAAATAGAGAGAAGGAGAGTGCAAGCAACTAGGAAAGATGTGTTTCCAGGTTGTGAATAGTTCCATACAACAATATGAAAGTCAATACCATTGCACAGAAAGAACAATATGGATTAGTATAGCCATACGAAATCATTACAACAATGTTGTACAACAATGATGCAATGTCGTATAGCAGAAAATTGTTGTTTTTTTTTTTGTTTTTTTTTTTTTGATCAGCAGGCCGTACTTTCTTGTCAGTATGCTCTACTCAAGTTAAAGGTGATTTTTTGGTATCCATGATGTGCTATTTTTTGGGTAGCTTGTAGAGGTTTCCTTGTAAATTTTTTGAAGGAATGAAAAACTAGTTTTGAAGGAGTAATTACATGAGTTGTGTGAAATTAATTTTTATGCTTCCACTATTTGATTTCTAGCTATTTTGTGATTAATGCTATGGTCTGGAATTTATTTCTACAATAATAAAATTCAACAATCTACTTGTTTGATTGAGATCATATTGACTTTAGTCACCTAGGGATTGAGATTTTTCACATGGTATACAAGCTTATTTCTTTGATTGAGATTCTCTAGGATTTGTAGCAATAAATCAACAACAACATGGAATAAGTACCAAAAATGAGAGGGCTTCAAAGTTTTATTTTCAAACTTGGGATTTTCTGATGTGGATCTTAGAGATGGCATAATATAGCTTTAGGTTTGAGGACAAATTCGATGGTGCCTCGAATTTCTTATCATGGAAGGTGAGGGTTACACACATACTAGAAGAAAATGATCTATGGAATATTGTCAAGAACATTGCTACTCCGCCTACAGATCTACAAGAGTTGGTAGCTCACAATAAGAGAGAAATGAAGGCCAAATGGATGACCTTCGATTCCATAAAGGATCATATGATCCCTTGTGTATTTGAGAAGAATACAACGAAGGAGATGTTTGATGTCCTGGTTAGTCTCTACAAAAGTTAGGACATAAATAGGAAGATGTTATTGCAAAAAACACACAGATCCATAGTGATGACCAAATCTGACACAATCACCATTTACTTTATGAAGATCACACAGATTGATGATCAACTTGTAGTAGTTGGGGAGAAGGTTTAAGATTCAGAGTTAGTGAACATGGCACTGAATGGATTCCCAGTTTCATGGGAACAATTTGTCAAAGGTATATGTGCTCGAGAAAACCTTCCTACATTTGAGAGGATTTGGGATGATTGTATCTAGGAGGAGACTCATATAGATTCAAATGTTGGAAATGAGGATGGGGAAGAGAACCTATCTGTATTTGGTCGTGGAAAATAAGGGCAGAGGTAAATGACCTAGCAAGGGTAAGAGAAAGAGTGAGGAGTCAACCTCACAACCAAGGAATGAAAACTTGAGTAAAATCAAGTGTTTCAATTGTCATAAGCATGATCATTATCCATCATAGTGTCCAGAAAGGAAAAAAAGGGTAAAGGGAAGTAGTAACATAAGCATATAGAAATGCTTGTGGAAACTCGGATGGCTAAGCTTGTTGTCAAGTTCGAAAATAATTTGTTGTTGGTATCTTTCCTTTCTACTAGTACAATTTTGAGGAATGTGTGGTGTTTGGATAGTGGGTCATATCGACCTATGACATCAGTACAATTTTTTTTTTCTAGTTTGAAGAAGTAGGATTCAAGAGTACATGTTGAGATTAGTGATGATACCAAGTACCTAGTAGCTAGAGTATGTACTATTCCCTTCTAACTCGAGTCAAGAAACTCTTTAGATTTCGATGATGTCTTTTTTGTACCAGGTCTCGGGAAGAATGTTCTTTAATTTTTGGTCATGGAGGATAAGGGATTTGCAGTTGAGTTCAAGAACCAACAAGTCCTCATCAGGTTGAATGATTCTAGCCCATATACAACTCAAGTAATAAGGGTTAGAGAAGGTAATTTTTATAGGTTGTAGGTTGAACCTATTCAAGCCTTGGTACATATAATGAAAAGTTGTATGAGTTGTGGCACAGAGGATGGGGCTTTGCATCCAAAGGTGTAACACCTCAGTTACCACGGGCATATGTCCACTAAACGACTCTTGTCCAAGCAATGAATTTAGATTTTCTTCAATTCCCCCCATTAATTACTATGATACCATTTATTATTTAATATTCCCTACATATGAACACAATTATGTATTCCTAACAACATATATTCCATGTATAATTAAAATAATTATAGCATAACAAAATTAACATAATTAACAACATTCTTCGTCAGCATACACATGAAGGCTGGATGGGACCTCGGACATTTCCTCCCAACCATATACTTCACTATTCATTCACTCTCAACAGAAGGTCACCCCCAAGCAGGGGCTCTGAATCCACCAAGGAAAATGATACCTAAACCAAACAAAGGTACAAAGACACATAATCTTGGGACAATGACCAATGAAACCAACTTGAACCAACGGTTCCACCTACAACCTCTCATTCACACAACCCATCCCACCCAGGTACACCCTTCTCTGCTCCACATTCCTTTGGCTATACCCCTTCACTTCTAGGGATTTAATAATAGGTCGACCAAGAAGTATCAGATCTCTGTGACAATTAGAAGACAAGGCTTCTCTTAAGTAGTTGTGAGCACCAACTTGGCCAACACAT
Source organism: Picea sitchensis (assembly GCA_010110895.2). NCBI lineage: Eukaryota > Viridiplantae > Streptophyta > Pinopsida > Pinales > Pinaceae > Picea > Picea sitchensis. Next base: position 15,050 of record SNQJ01S0190643.1, on the reverse strand, counting down.
AGGGAAAATAGTTCCCAACAATTCTCTCACCAAAAGAATTTCTCCCTGTCTGCAAACTTGCCTACTTCAAACCAAAACCACCAAGTATTTACAAGGTTACAATGATACAAGGTTACATGGAAACAACAACTCCACCACTCACGCTCCCTAGGAAATGGTACGGATGATGGAATGGAAGAATTGAATGGATTTTCCACTAAAACCCAACATTATACTTTCATGTTCCTATCTTGACACATGACACTCAAGGAACTACCTTTTGCTCCACTTGATGATTCGGTTCCTCCACTTAGGAGCTTAGAATATAATTGTATCATAATGACTTATTACTTTTAGGAATATACTATTATATTCCTTGGCTTATCCCCATGACTTAACCCTTTTTCCTTAGATCTATCCCCTTTCCCTCTCATGGATTCCTAGCCCCCATACTCTTTCACTGAATTGGTCTACAACAATGAAGTATTTGTGTCTGAGAGTGTGATTACATATTATATTTTTTAGGTTCGTTGGCCTTTCAACACAGGATCCATGGTACAATCACATGTAGTATATCATAAAAACATATAAACAAAGCGAACTGAAATACTTATATACATGGGAGTGTGAGTCCCACCATCTAGGATCACCATCCTATAAAACATATGTACATTTACAACATGGTTTTCAACACAGGGGTTCCATTCCCCCTCCCTTATTTATACCTTTATTCCTCAACGCATTATATACACATGTACAATAAAAATTATTCAAAATATACCCCAAAAAATTTGAGTACTCCTCCCACATGGCATCCTCATGCTCCCATGTTTGTTGCATCATAGGAATCTAGTAGGCCCACTATACTTTTACCAGCTCGACGACTTGCTTCCATAATAGTTTGACCTTCTTGTCCAATATACACAACGGTTGGACTTGGAAGTCGCAAAGGTGATTTTTGATATTTAAGATGGTTTTAAGGTGTTGGCCCTTGTTTATGGAAGAAAGAGAAGATCAAAAGGAAGAAAGATTGAAATTCAAGTGCCTTGAAGACACAGTGATTTTTATTGGGTTGAAGTGAGAAAAGGAGAAGAAAATACGGAGTGAAGTAAAAGAAAGCAAATTAAATTTGAACAAGGAGCTCAAGGATGACATATCAACAAGGAAGAGGATGGTGGAAAACTCAACAAGTGGAAAAAATCCATGGTTGGATGCTTTGGAACCTTGTGTGGGAGAAAGAAGGAAATCTGGTGGTGAAGCCCTGAAAACGTTGTTCAAGTTGACCTAGGGTTTTGAACACCTAGAGGTTTGACACCTAGGTTTCAGCCCTAGGATGTCGGTGAGCTATTATAATGTATAAATAAAAATTAGAAGGGACTGGAATTGAGGTTGGTGTTATTGATGTTGCTATGATAAGTTGTTGTTATTGTTTCTATTGTTGTTATTGTTGTTGAGAGAGGTGTTGAGTGTAGAGCCTTCTAATATTGTAAGATCTTCAATTTGTGTGTGAAGGTCAAGTCCTATAGTTGGGTGTGCGGGAAGGGAGAGACAAAGGGGAGAAAAGAGAAGGATAGAAGATCTGAAAGCTAAGAGCGCAGACAAGAATTGTATGCTTAATCTTAATACATTATAAAAGCCTGAGTTACATTGGATGTAGCCCTAGAGAGGGTGAATCGCATTATATCTTGTATATGCGTGTGTGTGATTGATGCTCGTGTGATTGGTGTTCCGTTCTTTGTCATTGATATACTATTATTGCATTGTTGTTTAGGTCAGATATATAGTTGTTTGGAGTAGATCTAAGTTGATAAATGATGTAGCCATGTGTGTTGTTACGGTAGTCGATCCACTGATATTCCCTTGGTTGTAGACATCTCTATCACGCAACCCCCCTCATAGGCCTTTAGGTGAGAACCATCTATCTACGCAGTGTTTCTAAAAGGGTCATTAGCTAGGGCTTGTTGGTGCTCTCTTGGAGCCTAACCCTCAGTGCACTATCACCAACATAAGGTATTTAAGATAACATCACGAGGAAAAATCCTCCCGCATTTTTGTATAGGTGGTACACCTCTGTCTTGATACATGGAATATTCTTCTTATGACCTTAGATGCATGCAATAGAAACCTTAACAAATATTCCAATAAAACTTCTATATAAAGTTGTACAAGCTCTTATATATAGATGTACAAAATCTTATATGTAGATGTACTTTTCAAGCACATCATATAATTCAAAAAGAGGAAATAGATATGTTTGTAGAGATTTGTATCCAAAAATAATTTGAATCCAAAATTAGTTATAACTTTACAAGATGAAAGAAAAGTAAAATGGACGAGTCACCAAATAAATCTGCAAGACTTCTATGTTGATATAAAAATGAGTTTGTAAAGCATCATCTCCTCAAGAATCCATTGATAAATCACCACACATATTCATAAAAAAACATGACACTTGAATAGTTCTTTGAGGGAGAAATTAATATTAATATCCCAAATGTAAAAATTTTAACAATGTCTGAAACAAGAGGCTGAAATAACCTCAATAAGATCTCAATGACAATTATATAAATTGAATTAAACTACATTTTCCTTTTTTACAAGTAGGGATTTTGTTCCTCTTGACCTGAAATATCATGAGAAAAGACTGGAAGAATATAGAGAAAGAGCTGATTAGACTCAGATCTTCCAATTTCCAAGGATACTTGGGAAACCCGATGGAAAGAATCAGAGTAAATGTCAGTTGAGGAAAAAAGTTAAGTAGGCTAATTCACTAAATCTTGGAAAATTAAACTTTAGCTATGCGAACTCTCCTTTGCTAGTCCTTACTTCCAACCCTTTGAATATGCTTCTTTTCCTCTTTTATAATCTTCTTTTCATCTTCTTGGCCTTTTAGTTAGGGTTTTGTTTTGATTTGTAAATATGAACTTAGATATCCATGCCATGAACTGGGACCCACTTTAGAAAATTTCTTTTAATAAACAAAATTTTAAAAATAATTGACTATCAAGCTAGAAAATAGTCCCAATTGTAATTTATTTTGTAAGGAATTATTGTTATGATTCTAGCCATGGAAACCAATTCCAAAATTTTCTTCATGTATCTATATTTCCAACGAGCTCTCATTTTCTTGATTTAGACATCAGGGTAAAAACGTTATGGCCTCTGGAAGATAAACACTCAACGATCATTGATCTATGTAGGTTAATTATGAGCCCTTTATTTTTTAGTCCACCCATTTATCCCACATGCATTGGGGAATGGTTCTCATATCATGTTTATAAGAAAAATGGAATCCCATATTATTTGTGTGTGTCCAAGTAGAGAGAGTCAATAGAACTCATCATAACCTGCATTATAGAATTTTAGTTTGCCATGTCATTTACATAGTGTCATGCCAAGTCACCATTAGGAGTCATCCATGTCTAACTCATACCATCCAAGTGTCACTTGTCACTTGGGGATAGGTCCACCTCGCTGTCATGTGTACCATTGTGATAGGTCCACTTGATCACTGCATGTCCCAATATGCCAAAGGAATGGAGGGAATAAACTTAGGATAATAAATGATGAATAATATTGAAAACTAAATGAAGTGTTTGCAGAGAAATTAAAAAAGTAAAAATTAAGTATGGAGACTTGCGGAGTTTGTGGGGGTAAGTGTAGAACTTAGTAAATATCAATAAAATGGTTAAGTGTTGGGATTTTTACGGGGTTAGTAGTTGAAGGTGGAGATGAGGGAAGGAATCTTGCATCCACATTCAAAAAATTAAAAAAAATAAACTAAGTGTAAAGCTCAGTAAAATTAATTCTAAAAACTTCAATATTAAAAATGACAAGTCATGAAAGGGTGCAATTTGGGTGATGTGGAAATGAAGGTGAAAATTGAGGATTTGGGAAATTTGGATTGTAGGGTTGTGGGGTGGGGATGGAATATGGATATAAGGGAGGACTCCCACATATGCAATCAATAAAAAATGACTAAGTATGGGTGAATTGTATAGTAGTATAGGATCATTGAGTAAGAAAAATGACTAAGTATGGAAGTCTTGAGAGTATATAGGAATGAAAATCTCTTGAAATCTGAGAGGTAAAGAGGAAGTAAAGAAATGAAAGGAAAATGAATAAATATGGAGTGTGGAGATTAAGGAAAATGACTAAATATGGGGCAACAAAATGTGCAAAAAATTGTATATGTGGACATATATTGCTTTGTTTTTGATTCTATAAAGCAACAAAATGTGCAAAAAAATTGGCATATCTTGGACATATGACCTTTGTTTTTGATTCTATAAAATGTTGGACAAATATGACACATAGGGATATGTAGTGAGAAGATGGGAATAAAAAAATTGTTTCTTTTAGTATCTTTTTATTTTTTCCTCTTTTTGTTTCAAAGAGAAGCCATCCCTGTTGGTCTTTCGTGAAGAACTGCAATACTAAAACTAGTTTTGAATTCTTAAAACTTGTTGGGTATTTATGATTAATAGGTGAAGGGTATTTGAAACTTTCTAAATTTGATTTTTTTTTTTGGTATCCATTTGAAAGAGACATGGATTCAAATATCCACCCCAATCACCTAGTTGATAGGTCTTAGGAAAACACATCAACATCTAGCTCCAACTGTGGGACAATGACCCCCTATGGGTTGCTAAGGACCCAAACCAAGACCAAATGCCTTTATCCATTGGGCTATGGATTCATCCCCAAACCTTTATCTTGATCCAACAAAATAGTATTAGGAAAACTTTACTGAAAGACAAAATTATAAACATGAGAAAATAAAAATCTACCTATCCTAAGATACTTGGAGAGAAGGGATACTTTCAAATGTAAGTAGAATTCCAATGTATCCATGTACATAACCATCTCATTTGATTACTCCCATCCATGATTGAGAGTGTTGTTTCATTTTCCGTGTTCTGGAAATATTCTTTCATCATACAATGACAATAGTGCCATGGTGAGGTTGAAAAAATGAATTACTGTTGAACATTTGTGGAGAACTGTAGAGTTTTCTTTTATTTTTCACCAAAAACATAATTGTCTTCAAAAATAAAATATACGACCCATTGAACCGCTTTTTGCAATTTCCCTTCTTCTTTTGATGCTTGGAAGATATCTTATTCATTAAACTATTCTTGAGGCGAAAAATCGATATCTTGAAGATTTGATGTAAAGTGATAAGTTTTATCATCACTTTTGTTTAACCAATGTAGACATTCCCCTTTCATCTTTATATAAAATGACTGTTGCCATTGAAAACCCTTTGCAACATTCTCACCATGATCATATTGAATGAAATATCTATGTGCATCTAGTGGAGGTTCATCAAGTCCATCCTTAAACTCATTGTCAACATTACTCTCAAGTTTAGCATATGAGAGGTCAATTTTTCTTTCCAATGGAGCATGTTGCAAATGGTATTCCTCTTGAATTGGGACATTAAAGTTCTCATTTTCAACATTAGGAACATAATATGATGTAGAGATATTTTTACATCTTTGATATGATTTTTCCTTTAAATCCTTTTCTTGATGTTTTGGGAAGTGTATTGGAAATTTCAAAAGATTAGCACCACTTCCATGAATATTTTCTTCAATGACTCGAGCTTGCTACATTGACTCTTTCTAGCTACACTTTCCCTTTTGATTCAATAAAAGTATTAGATTCATAGAAAAATCATTTTCATAGCAATTAAAAATGATGACATTATTTGGGAACATTTATTGAGGAAACTCATGAAGGACTTTCATAAATTTGAAACTGAAATATTTGACCGTCTCTTCCTCATTAATCTAGATTTCAACCAACTTTAAGAAAAGAGAATATGAATCTTTCCTTGAGAAATATTTCTCGACAAATAAATTTTATAATACATCCCGACTAGTGATGGTTCCAAGTAGCAATGAATAAAGCCATTCACTAGAATTTCCTTTTAGAGTTAAAACAAACAATTGACAAGAAATGTCATCTTCAACCACATTGTAAATATCACAAAAACATAAAAATTAATCAAATTCTTATCTACATCCTCTGAAGTATTTTTGAAGAACATGGGAAAATTCTCCATGGAAATATTTGGCAAGGGATGAACCTCTCCTTGCAAATTGAGGAGACATCCGTGTAACTATTTCTTTCTTTTGGGACCTTCTCCCTTTACTGTAACTTGAAAAACTTTTGTTAGGATTGGTGGGGAAGGAAAAATATCATCACAACATGTAAGGAACTCTTTGATGTAGTCATCATATAAATCTTGTAATTCTGGAATCTTTTTAGTGGAGTCGCCAAGGAAACTTTTTTCAAAATCCATAGTTTTAATGATAGAGTCGTCGGGGAGATCATCCTCCCAAATCTTGGATGGTTCTTTAGTTTTATAGAAGTTGGCATAAATGAATTTTGTTCGGAACTCCAATAAAATATCTTCAAGGACACATGATGTTCCTTGAATGAGGTTTTCAGTAACCCAATTCATCCTAAATCAATCTGCCATATCTTTCTTCAAAACTTCAACCAAACAACTTCTAGTATATCAATAATATATGATCCTAAAAAGTATTATATTTCTTGAAAACAAATCATTCCCTAGTATGGTCGCTAAAAATGTTTATCTTTAGGACAATTTTAGGTCTTTAATATAAAATCACTAGGATAAATCCTCCTATGTTTTTATTGAGGTGGTACTCCACTTTCTTGATATATGGAAGATTCTTCTTAGGACCTTATATGCATGTAATATAAAACCTTAAAAAATCTTCCAATATAACTATAATATACAGATGTACAAGCTCTTATATACAGATGTACAAACTCTTATTTACATATCTACTTGTCAAGCACATCATATAATTCAATAAGAATAAATAAATATGTCTGCAGAGATTTGTATCTATAGTGTTTGGATTCTTCCTTCAACATATATTTTTCCTTCCTTTAAAATTAATGTGAAACCATAATTAGCTATGACTTTGAAAGATGAAAGAAAATTAAAATAGACAGGCCATCAAATAACTCGACAAGACTTCTGTGTTGATATCAAAATGAGTTTGTAAAACATCATCTCCTCAAGAATCCATTGATACATCACCACACGGATTCATAAAAATAGCATAACACTTGAATAACTCTTTGAGGGAGAAATTAATAATAATATCCAAAATGTAACAAGTTTAAAAATATCTTAAACAAGATGGATGAAACAACCTCAACAAGATCTCAATGACAATTATATAAATTGAATTAAACTACATTTTCCTTTTTACAAGCATAGATTTTTCTCCTCTAGACCTGAAATATCTTGAGAAATGATTGGAAGAATCTTGAGAAAGAGATGATCAAACTCAAATATTTATGTTTCCAATCATACATGGAAAAACTCATGGAAATAATCAAGAACAAAGAATGACGAGGAAGAAAGTTAAGTATCCTAATTTAAAAAATCCTGGAAAGACAAAACTTGCTTCTTGCAAACTCTCCATTGTTGCAAAAACTCCACACTGCCAACCTTTGAATATGCTTCTTTTCCTGTTTTATGATCTTCTCTTCATCTTCTTGAAACTACTTTTAATTTAGGGTTTTATTTTTCCCTTTATAAATGTGAACTTAGATATCCATTCCATCAACTTGAACCCACTTTAGAAGCTCATAAATTTGTTTTAATAAACGATTTTTCCAAAAATAATTAGCTATCAAGCTAGAAAATTGTCTCGACTGTAATTTAATTTTTAGGGGATGATAATTATGGTTCTAGCCATGGAAACCAATTTCAAAGTGTTCTTCATGTATATATATTTCGAACAAGATCTCATTTTCTCAATTTGGACATCAGGGTCAAAAGTTATGACCTACGAAAAATGACACTCATCAATTGTTGATCTATGTAGGTGATTTATGAGCCCTTGATTTATTAATTCACCCCATTTATCCCACATGCATTGAAAAATATTTATCATATCATGTTTATAATAAAAATGGAATACCATATTATTTGTGTGTGAAGTAGAGAGAGCCATGAACCCCTTCTTATCTTGTGCATAGTGTAACTTTTGGTTGCCACATCATTTCCCAATCATCATGCTAAGTCACTACCGAGGCATCTTTGTCCAACCCATACCATCCAAGTGTCTCCCAGGGGTAGGTCCACCTCACTTCCACATGTCCCATTGTGATAGATCCACTTCACCTCCATGTGTCCCAATATTCCAAAGGAATGGGGGAAAGAAACTTAGGATAAAAAATGATGAATAATATTGAAAATTAAACAAAGTGTTTGCGAAGAAATTGAAAAGGTAAAAATAGTCAAGTATAGATACTCTTGGGGTTGTGGACATGTAGGTTTGCGGGTTGCAGGGGTAAGTGCAGAACTTAGTAAATCTCAGTAAAATGGTTAAGTGTTGGGAATGTTGCAGGGTTGCAGGTTGTGGGGTTAGGAGTCGAAGGTGGAAATGAGGGGAGGACTCTTGCATTTGCATTCAAAAGTAAAAAATAAACTAAGTGTAAGGCTTAGTAAAAAATAAGTGTAAAACTCAGTAAAAATGACTAAGTCATGAGGGTGCAATTTGGGTGATGCGAAAATGAAGGTGCAAATTAATGATTGTAGAAATGCAAATTGTAGGGTGGGGATCGATGGTGAAGATGAAGGAAGGACTCCTACATCCACATTCATAAAAAATGACTAAGTATGGAGTATGGATAGTAGTATAGCATATGGGTAATAAGAAAAATGACTAAGTATGGAAGTGTAGGGAGTAGAGAGGAAGGAAGATGAGGAAATATGTAGAGTAAAGAGGAAGGAAAATGAAGAAAAATGACTAAGTATGTATCATGGAGAGTAGGGAAAGTGACTAAGTATAGGGAAATAGAATGTGGGAGAAAATTGGAACATCTTAGGCATATGACCTCTGTTTTTTATTATGTAAAATGTTGGACAAAGCTGACACATTGGGATATTCAATGAGAAGATGGACATAAACAATTTATTTTTTAATATCTTTTTTTTTCTCCTCAGTTTGTTTCAAAAAGAAACCATCCCTATTGGCATTTCATGAAGAAGAACTGCAACACTAAAACTGATTCTGAATTCTTAAAACTTGCTAGCTCTTTATGATCAATAGGTGGTATTTGGAACTTTCCAAATTTGAAGAAAAGTTTTTGTATCCATTTGAAAGAGGAATAGATTTAAATATGCACCCCAATAAACTAGTTGATGTGTGTTAGGAAAACACATCAACGATGCTCCACTTGGATCACATTCCAATCAATTACATGATTACCATCAAGCACATACTTCTTAAGAAAAAATACATGAAACACATTATGTATGCACATGGATGTAGGTAGTGCAAGCATGTATGCAACATGACCAATCCTCTCTAAGGTTTCAAATGGTCCAAAGTATCTTGCTACTAGCTTAGGGAAACTCCCTAATTTAAGTGAACTCTTAGCTTTCACTTTCAAGAAGACATGTTCACCCTCTTTGAATTCTCTATGCATTCTACCTTTGTTTGGATAAATTTTCTTCTTGTCTTGTGCAACCTTTAAATTCTATTTTATTTTCACCATTTGTTCTTCCATTTCCATGAGCAAGTTTGGCCCAATGATGGATCTATCGGYTGGGTTGTCCTAACTCATATGCATGTTGCACTTTCTTCCATGTAATTCTTCAAATGTGATCATCTTCAAAGATTCTTGATACCCATTATTATAAGAAAATTCAATTAAATGTAGATAATATTCCCATTTTCATGGTTTATCCATCACATGCATTGTTAGAATATCCTCAATCACCTGATTGACCCTCTCTATTTTCCCATCTGATTCTAGGTGATATACTATTCCAACATTTAAATTTGTTTTGAATCTTTTAAATAATCATTTCCAAAAAATTGATGTGAATTTGAGATCTCTCTTAGAAACAATTTCCTTAGGCACACCATGTAGCTTGGAAATTGATCTCATGTAAACTGATGCAGGAGCATCACAAGTAAGCACAAGTGGAGGACAACTGGATATGTACCAGTGCACATTTTGAAGACATTTTGAATTTTAAAATATGAAACATTCATGTAATAGCAGGAAGGATGTAATTGTCCTTAAATAATTTGGGGATTGTAACACAGATCTTGAGCATTTTCTCTCATCTGTCGGTTGTATGCATTTAATGTAATGAATGTAAAGTAGATGTAGGCTTTAATTCAATTAGATAGCTTGAGGTTGTAGGAGGGAAAACTTGAGAAAGCTTCCTTGTATGTATTGTATTGTATCATTATTATCATAATAGTTAGAAGCTGTAGAGAAAGAGAGCATAAGAGAGCAGAGAAGAACAAAGATTGTATAAGTTGTATGAGTAGATAGCTATCGCTATTGAATCCATATACAGAAGCACTTAAATTAATATAAGAATGCTTTGATCCAATTTCATGGTGTTGTTATGGTCACTGTTTGCATCTATTGAATGGTATGTTTACAGTTTGCTTATATAGTTTGTTTGCATTTGTTTCAATGTTGTGTGTGTATATGCAATTTCATGTTGAATGTATGAAGTTCGTGAGAGGGAGAGTATAAGTTTCAGTTGTTTCTCTTCCTAATAATTCCTGGAAGGAGTGCAGTGAAAGTCCACAAGGAGTGCGTTTACGAGATTCTGAGTTTATCTCAGAAAAGCTCAGGAGGGATACCATTGTTCTTATACCTGCAGAAGTGCAAGTATAGCACAAAGTCATGCAAGGTGTGCGCAGGTCGGCTGGATTCTTAGACTTTTCCAACCCAAGTGAGTGGTCGAAGGATTTCTATCATAAGGAGTGCACAGAGGTGGAAGACATCAGATAATCAACGATTATCGTGAAGGTCGCAAGGAGTGTGTGCAAAAATTCCCTAGAATCCTTGAGTTTGTAGAAAGAACCAAGCTCAGGAGGGATAGATACTTCAAAGAGTTCGAAGGAAGGATGAGGTTTGGAGTCACCTCGTAGAAATCAAGCTCAAGAGGAAAGACGTCGATTTATTTGGCTAGGAACATCGAGAACCTGAATGGACAATGGAAACTCTTGAAGGGAGAAACGCCGATACCCCTGGACCATTAGACCTAGTGGAGTTGCAGGAAGGATAAAGGCAAGAGTCTTTCAACACTTGCAAGCTCAGGAGGGATAGAAGCCGTTAGATCCAGAGGAATGAGAGCTGTTGATTTGGTGCTTTGAAATTTCAACATTTCGGGAGTCGGAAGTGTAGAGGAAACAACTACTCGGAAGTCATGATACGGGAAATCACGACGTAATCTGGACTGTCAGATTGTCAAAGGTTTGGGACCATTGATCTGTGGTGGAGAAATATCGTGATTTCGACTATCGAGCAAAGGAAGAAAGCTACATCACAAATCCCCGATATGCGAAATCTCAACGTGCCAAAATTTGGGCCCTAAGTCGTAACCAAGGGTCACATCAGTGAAGAGTTAAGGGAGGAACTAGAGACCGTTAGCCCATTTTGGAATTTCGAGACTTGGAAGAGTCAGGGTACCTTGTAACGGAAGTCCCGACATCGCGAAACGTGACACACCCTTTTGGAGTTAAGCCTGTGGTCGCGCTAGTGGTCACATGGAGTGGAGGCTTGCGTTTAGTGCATGTTTGTGCAGGCAGAGTGTAGAAAAAAACCTGTGGTTATTCATGTTAAAGATTCCAACTGGGAATCAAAGAGTCATTTTGGCTCAAAGGAAACTGAAGATCCATAGGTTGGGAGGTCAAGCGGACGTTGCTGAGGTGGGGGTCTGCATCATAAACCTTTGCAATGTTAGTTTCCTTGTGAGTTAGCTTCACTAGAATAAAATGAGCAACTTTAGTTATCTTATCCACCACCACCATGATGGAATCATGATGCTTCATTGTTTTGGGTAGCTTGGTAATAAATTCAATTGATACAACGTCCCATTTCCACTCGGGAATGGGAAATGGTTGTAGCAATCCATCTAGATGGTTGTGCTCAAACTTTACCTTCTAACATTCTAGACATATAGCTATACAATCAACCAACTCTTTCTTAACACCTGACCAAAGATTTTGGCTCTTTATAGCTGTAATTGTTTTCTGGTATCTTGTGTTCCAAACATAAGGCACATTATGCATTTTTCTCAGCACTATATTTTTTAGCTCCATATATTTAGGCGCATATACCCTGCCCCTGTACATGAGGGTTCCTTACTCTCTCAAGTCATAATATTTATTTTTGTTCTAAAAATTACCATGTTTTAATGTTTCTTTTGTTTGCAAATAATGTTGATCTAATTATGCAACTACTGAAATTTTATCTTTTAAATCAGATTTGTACATGATGATGGATGTAACATGCATCCCATGCATCCTCCTACTGAGTGCATCATCTACCTTGTTCTTTTTTCCTTTGATATGATTTATATCAAAGTCATACTCACTGAGGAATTCTATCCATCTAATTTGTTTGGCATTCAAAGTTGGATGTCCAAATAAATATTTCAGACCATTATGGTCTATCCTTAGCTAAAATGTTTTTCCCATGAGATCATGCCTCCACATATTTAAGGCATGAACTATGGCTACTGTTAGTACCAGATTTGATCTAATCACTAGTACACATGTTGATCAAGGTGATGAGGTGGAATTTGAAAAGATGTAGGTTTAAGGTGAACTCACAGAGCTCTTGAATCTAAAAGGCATAGCATATGCTCAAGTACCCTAAATAAAATAACAAAAAAATCAATCCCTAAGGGCCCAAGACTAATTTTACAATGCCTGGGTGCTTATCGAGAGATTTAAAAAGGGATAATTACGCTTCAAATAGGCTTAAGTCCCTTACAAACATGATTTATATCATGCGACCAAGACTAAAGAGTTGAGTGTTAGTAAAGGCGCAAGGCCCAATCATCCAACTGTTGCAAGGGAGCCTAATCTACTATGGAAAGTTGATGTCACATTGGGAAAGAGTACCAGAAATAACACACATATGGGGTGCAATGATGGTTTTAAGAGACATGTGTTGAGAAGTGAATGGTGTCATATGAAAATAATACAGAATATAAAACCACTCCCCTACGGTTGCGACAACATTATTCTAGTTTTTCCAAGCCACCTATCTGCCCACTCAACACACATCCATTCACCTATTTAGAAATAGTTGGAGTTGATTCAACAAACAACCTGGGATGATCATCAAAATTAGGAACAACTTGGCACACCAACATATCACTTACTAGATCCAGTATGAGAATTCCACTTGCAAAAGAAGGATCCCACTGGGGATTACGACCACCCTATCAAAATCAACTGCACACAGACTGACCCCAGAGCCACATGAGTTCTAACATGAACTAGTGGGAAGCTACATGTGTTCGTGGAACTATGATGATGTCACTCAAAAATTTTTGGCCTCGCCCATTCTTTCAAAATAATTAAGCCATTGAGAAAGGGATGCATGTTCATACAAATGCACGAGGAGGAATATTTCAAGAAGGTGATGGATACACTAACGACCTGCCAAATAATTTGGAGAAGATACGATGCATAACAAGACATTTGGAATCACATATACATCCCTTCACCAATCATCATACCATTTCCTTCAACTAACATAGGACACTATTCATTGTCCATAAACGCACACCCACGCAAGCCCCGAATCTTGATAGATCAAGACGGGTGTGACAGATATTTTTACCCCATCCACTGTCTCCACAAGAAGGTGTCAAAATCCTATAAAACAAATCCAAAGGATCATAAGAAAGAAATATACAAGTAGTTTTCTTTATAAAAGTGAGTTACTGAGATGCGAGATGTCACATACGATGATCCAACTGCTTAGTCTCTCCCTTCAAGAGAAGGTAATTAGTAATCTTGGCTACATATGTTGAGAGAGTCTGTTCTACACTTTGCAAGGGAGAGAATGTACTTCTCAGGTATCATTATCCCATATATGAGGTGTTGTATGGATTTTTTACCTTACAGGAGCTAATCTCCCTTAGGTTTTCTACCAGCTCCTAATACAAGAATAAAGACATAAACTAAGGATGTTCCTAGATCTGATTCATACATGAAAACAACAAAGGAAGCAATCATGCATGGATTGACAACAAATCTAATAGTATATCATAACAAATAATTATTCTAATTCTCTACCAATGAATACATAAACTTGTATGAACAATTGAATAGAGGGAAACATCCATTATGTCTTCTATTAATCAAAGAAACAATATTACAACTTACAGATGTAGACTGAAGAGATGGTCTCCTTCCAAGATTCTTTCCAAATTCTTGCAACCAAATCACCAGAGTAACCTTGCTATATCTTTCCTCCCCCATTCCCATGGGAAATGGATTGGTTCTTATATGGATTCAGGGACAAGGCCATATATTTATTAGGATAATATTCTCGAGCTCATAATGGAAGCCTTCTTGATGCTAAACCCTGAGAAATCAGTGGGAGGTCTTATGCATCGAAACCAAATACACGAATAGGAGCTTCTAGACTTGGTCACTCCCTAGACAAAGCAACCGATCACTCCTTGGCAGGCCAAGAGGAACAACCATCCCTTTTGGTCTCCCCCTCAATGAAGGAAAAAGGTGACCAAGTTGGAATTTTCCTGGAAACTCAGGGATGAAGTGGTAGGTTTTAAGGGTTAAAATGATGGTTTTATAGGGGATAATTACCTAGTGATTAGGTGATATTTAGGTGATAATGACATAATGATTAGGTGGAAAATAACTCTATAATAGATGCCCCCTAAAGTGTAAAGTTAGAAGAGGTGTCTCATGGCCGAAACACTTTATAAATCAAGTTGCAGAGCTTTGGAAAAAGAAGCTTGGAGAAGAGAATCACTAGTCCTACAGAAAAAGATCCTCGAGGCAGGAATACCCATGCTCGGTAAGAAATCCAAGAGAATAACCGCCATAAATACACCATGGATCCATGCATGACAAAAGTGATAGGATGATGGCCACAACATAATACATCATGGATCCATCAAGAACCAATCATGACTCGATCATGGCCACAAAAGTATACACTGTGGATCCATGCAAGACACAAGTGAAATCATAGCCATGACCATGTACAAATGT
>SNQJ01S0190642.1:0-12841 GCA_010110895.2 Picea sitchensis | reverse complement strand
ACAATAATACATTTACATTTTCCTCATGCATTAGCATGGTAATTCCTATTTTATGATTAATTACAAATTGGGGGAAACAGGGTGTTACAATTCCCTCCCCCTTAAAGGAACACCGTCCTCGGTGTTCTTTCTCAAAAACACCTGTCATGCCTTTCTCATTCAGCCACTTCAGAAGTCTTGACCTTCATCCTCGGTCAAGTCCTTTTTCAGGATCTTAGTCTTCGTCATCTGCCTTCAATAATTCTTGAACACAAGCACATTAATCAAAATTTTGTGCGAAAACATCTTACTGTTGTTCAAAATTCAAAAGGAAAATTTCATAATCTTAGCACAATACTTATCTGTGCAGTTTGTGGATCTGTATCCACATGGTAGTTTTGTTATCCATGCTCATCGCTTTCCTTAACGTACCCATTGGGTGCATAATTCCAATTCAATAGTTCACAAGAGCTATCATGATTTCATCTTCCTTTCCAAGGTTTTTCCGCACGAAACACTACCCACTGTGTGCATGATCCCAATAGTTTACAAGAATTATTAAGGTCTCCTCTTCCTTGCGGTCACTCATCCTCCAGGCCTAGGCTCAGGCATCCCCTTCACTGTTATACAATCCCTCGGGCGATCCATCTTGCCCTGCCGAGGTTTTCTTGCACAGGAAAAATTTTAGAGACTTTATCGAGTCTTACAGTCGAGGCGTCCCTCAAACTTGCTCTGCCAATGCGTACCTCCGGCTTGTGTTACCTCAACACAATAATTTTCAGGCGATCATGACTTATCACGGGGTTTTCACAGCTCAGTAGTAGCCATGTTCATCATCTTCAACTTTGACATCCTTCATCTGTTCCTTTCTGGACATGTCTTTTCTTCTCACCTGTATCACAGGTATACAAAATTCATGAGACATCATTATAAATTCTAACTTTCAGAATTTTATTGCAAATCTGTCACCCATAGATTTTCCATCTCACGATTTGTTTTCATATTTGTTCCACACAGGAACCAGATTCATAATTATGGGACTTTCCTTCCCATAACAATTTGGCTCAACAGGGAATTGGCCTTCCTTATGGGCTTACAATGCTGCCATATCCAAGACCCCTTTGCTTCCTGCATTTTCAACTTCAATCGGCCAAACAACTTGTTAGCTTTTCCATGCATATATATTTTATTGCACCTTTACAACATCGTCACAACAATTTCAGAATTGTGCATACTTAACAATTAAATTACTTTCTCAAAAAGAAAATACCATTCCTTGCAGTTTGGCTCAGCATGCAATCGGTCTTCCTTATGGACTTACAACACTGCCATATCCAAGACTCTTTGCTTCCTGCAATTCATTCTTTCCACGGCCAAACAAACTCTCATCTCAACATATCAAACTTTTCAAAATGTAATTAAACATTTAAAAAGGGTTTTAACAATTGTGCCAATATCCATGGCCACATTCATACCCAATGCATTCTTGCATTGTTTTTCAAGTTCGTCACACTTTATGACCGATTCTTGGCCATGGAGTGTGGGAATTTAACCAACCTTTTCCTCATATGGTTTATTCGTTTTCTTTCATTCTTCCAGTAGGACCATACTGCCTACTATTAGCAGATCACAATCCCAAATCAATACACATGAACTCAAAATTTTCACATGAATGCCTTTACGCATTCCTTGATTGTCAATGCATTCATGACATATTAATTCATGAATTCTTCCAAGGGTTACAAACAGTGTTTACTACGAGAGGTTCATACCTCCATCATTCTAGTTCTTCGTCCTAAGTCATACCTTACTTGGGTATCCAAGGCATACAATTGCCTTTCAAGTTTATGCATAACACTAAGACAATAAAATATTTCAGAAGGGTTCTTACCAAATCCCTTCATACCTTGTGCCACACAGGCACGAATATCTTTATACCAATTCTTGGCTGCTAGCACCCTCTTTCTTATTTTTACCTCGTCACCAGTGCTTTATGGGGACTTTTACAGCCCTGTCAATCTTTCACTTGCAGCCTTCTCCTGGTCATTCTCTGTTTGAGGTTGGCCATCATTGGTAATTGTCTTCCTCAATAGCTCCAATTTATTTCTATACACAGCATGCATCATCATAGACACAATTACATTAGTCATAATATTAAACCAAATGCATGTATCATAACATTCGAATTCATAAATATCCTCAAATGTTTCCATAAGTGCAACACAAACAAATTTCGATTGTATCTTCGGCAATACAATCCTTATTACTTATGGTGTCAAGACCTTTTTACTTTTATTGGCGTACCAGCTTTCTCATCCAAGAGAAAACATAATACTCAGTGAGGAAAGAGTTGAGGACTCTCCCCTTCTTCCAACTCTTCCTACATCGCCTGGGACATTTCAGCCCAGTCGAGTTATCTCTAGGCCTCACTGACTCTTCTCTACTTTTGCAATTCTACTCCCTGTCGGGATCTTCCTGCTCTTTTCCTTGAGCCGCCTTGGTTAGGCCTCACCCTACCCTTTTTGAGATACTGCGACATGCTTTAATAGTAACTCTTTGCTCATAATGAATCATGAACATGTGCATCCTACACACTTCCATTCAGTGATCAAAATGGTTAATATTCAGTTGTTAGTCTTCTATTTATTACATGATTCTTTCAAAATGTAATCCAGGATTCTTATATATGGACAGGCCTTGCAGCCCATTGTCCAACCTTCAACAATTATTAGGGTTGTGACTCTGTTCTTCTGACAAAGTCCTTACACAGTTCCTCCACCGGGAACTCCTTCGGCATGCAACTTCCTTGTTGCATGTCCATCACTATTTGTGATGGCCTCAACCTTGAGTTAGTTTTAGCTTTTTACTAAATATTCCCCTTGAGGAATATAAACATGCATCTTTACTGTTAAGATCGGTCAATTCAGATTCATTCACAATCCTTCTCATGTGATGCTCAAAGGCGTAATCATTTGTGTCTTATTATGACAAGAGAGCATCTTTGCTCATTTACCCTTTCATCTAATTATATTGGTACTTCCTGAGGAAATAGAATACATTCCCCTCGGGCTATTATTTGGAACAGAACTTTCATGACTCCCAGAATGGAGTCAGCTATGCCTCCATAGTATTCATTTAATCTGGACAAGAGCAATACTTGCTTCATGTTTCACTCATCAGGGCAATCATATTGGGCCTCTAGTATACTTATACTCTTACATCATACATGTGCATTACTTGCACGTTTAATATCATTCAAACCTTACCGGTATTAATATCAGACTTCCTATTATGAAGCTTCACAATGCATTATACTCATGCACTCAAGTACAATTGAACACAGTTAAGTATTCATCATACTAGTTCACACCTTCTCTTCACGTGACCACCGGCGGTGACCACGATCCGAACAAAAAGGCACTTCGCATTTCATGATTTTGGGATTCCTGCTGCAAGGGACTTCTGGTTCCTCGATCCCCGAAATTCGAAAACCCGAAAGATGGAAGCTAAGGTTTTCTCGGCTCTTTTATTCACATGACCCTTCGCTTGGAACCTGGGGTCAACTCCCAGACACAAGTCGGGATCCCGTGTTTCGGCGAATCCATGGACAACGCTCCACCGTTTCCCAAACTTCTAATCCATGCGAGCTCGGCAACCTGGTCCCTCAGTCCAGATCTCTCTGCCTATCAACGGTCCTGATCAAATCGATGATTTACCTTGCGCGACTTTGGGAAGTCTTCGCTTCTATTTTCCCAATAGCCGAAACCTCGAAGCTCTAGGTCAACAACTCTCATTGATTCCAATCTAACGGATATTATTCCTCCTGAGCTTGTGAGTGATGAGAGGTTATTAGCCTTATCTTCTCCGCTGATCTACTAGATCTAACAGTTCACGGAATTTCGATATTCCTCCCTCCGAGAATTCCACCGTCTATTCAGACTCTCGATACCCGAAATGTTGAAATTTCAGATCAGATCAACGGTCACCAACGGCTCTCCAACCAATGGTTGTGATTATGTCGCGATTTCGCGTTTCGCGACTTCGAGACTTCTATTATGAAGAACCTCGAATCCTTCAATCCTCGAAATTGCGAAATTTCGGATTCTCAATCTGACAGTCTCGATTCTTCCACGATCTAACAGCTCAGATCTCGTCAGGGTTTCGCATATTGGGATTTTGCGTGTCGCGAAGTCGAAAGACCTTTCACCCTCGCTCTCTCGATCCCTGAAATTGTGAAATTCTCTCTGGACGATCAATGGTCCAAATCGCTCCTTGATCAACGACTATGATCTTTTCGCGAATTTCTCATTGCTTCTTCCAAGCCCTTTGGTTTTGCGAAATTCCGGTATCTCCTCGCAACTAACCAATGCGCTACTTCTCTGAGATCGAACAACTCGAAACATTTCGATTCTTTTTGAATGGATCTTGACTCTCGATCCTATCCAATCTTCAAAATTCTTTTCTAAAGGATTTCTCCCGCTCAATCCTCCATACTTGTTCTTTCTTCGAATCTTCAGTTTTCGGCGCTTCACCTTTGAACGCTTCAACTCTTCGAAACTTAGAAACTTTTTCTGAGTGTTTCCTCTCAAGACTTAAAACCACTACTCCTCCTGGTATACTCTGCGCTCAACCTTCGGAGTCTTCAAACTTTAACACAAGCTTGATTCTATATGCATGTTCGGCATACAAAATTTCCCCGCTATCTCTTCTGAGCTTTTAAGTTATTTACAGGACTAATCTCATAGTCATAACTCATACGGATGCTACCCACTCTTTATGGGAACAACCAACAAGGGTCACTCTTGGGAATTAGCAACAGTCCCAAGGGACTCCTCTTAATCTTGCTTAAACAGATTATCCTTGTTGTCGATTCTAACCATTATAGGTCAGGTAATCTGACCCTACATCTTTTCATCAGTCCTCTCAATTGTGAGGAGTTATATGCTCAGGGTTTAGTCTTTTAATAAGGCAGTAATTATAACTTTGTAAGGATCCTACCAGTCCTTACCAGATTTCCTAAATCATGAAGGAGTTCTTCATTTGGATCTTAATTCTTACCTAACCAGCCATCTCAATTGCAAGAGACTCTACCTGCTTTAGTAGGTAGCCATCGTCACACTATAAAAGAACAACTCAGTTCATGTCCCTTGTCTGGCTCGTGCAGCTTCATAGCACAATTTATTCCACCTCTGTTATTCACACTCAAGTCTTATCAGTAATACTGATCAGTGCATTCCTACTCCTATAAGAGTAGTTATGATTTTGACAAAGGAACAATATAATTCCTTTGTTGGAATTCAACAAGAAATCCCAAAATCACAGGTTCAATATGCAGCCCTTCTCCTCGAGGAGTAAATGCAGATAACAACATCTCCTTACGCGACTCATACATGAGCCCAAGCAGGCCAAGTGTTGTAACCATGCTCTGATACCAATTTGTAACATACCCACTACGACATAATAAAATTTTCACCTCTTTTCTTCGAGGGACAGAATACCCGAATTCCTACGGGGGCCTAGCGCAGGCTAGCTCTCCCCTTATCCACCTCCATGTGATCGTTGGTTACGACCACGGGCCAAGCCAAGAGGCGCCTTTTGCATTTCGCAACTCAACGATGCAGGAGAGTCAAGTCTTTCGACTCTTCAAACCCCGAAACCCGAAATCTTACCTTCGAGGAGATCGACGACTGCAAGTCTCCCCTGATCAGACGCTCCTGGCCATATCGAAATTTCCGTAACCGAGAGTTCGAAATGCAAGAGAGTCAAGTCTTTCGACTCTTCAAACCCCGAAACCCGAAATCTTACCTTCGAGGAGATCGACGGCTGCGAGTCTCCCCCTGATCCGACAGTCCTGGCCGTATCAAGATTTTGGTAACCGGGAGTTTGAAATGCAAGAGAGTCAAGTCTTTCGACTCTTCAAACCCTGAAACCCAAAATCTTACCTTCGAGGAGATCGACGGTTGTGGGTCTCCTCCGATGGACGGTCCAGATCCTTTCGAGACTCTTCCTTTCTACCACAGAGCACGTCAGGATTTCGGGTACCAGGATTTCGCGACTTGCGAAAACGAGGGGTCTTGCCCTTTGGTTTCCCAGGTGCCGAAACGCCGAAACCTATTCACGCTAATACTGATTCGAGGTTTCGTATACCGGGATTTCGCGACTTGCGAAGACGAGCGGTCTTACCCTTTGGTTTCCTGGGTCCCGAAACACCGACCGGCAGCCACGTGCCCTCTACAAATGGACGGTCCAGGTAATTCCCATGGATCTTGGGATCTACAATCCCGATTCCTTCGCTACTTGCGAAGGCTGAAAGGGGTCGAGGCATTAACGCCTACGTTCCTTCCTCCAATCTAACGGTCGTGACAGACCTCAGATCCTCCGAAAGGTTCTCGTCCGTTCATCTAGCAAACGAAAGGCTACTCTCTTTCGATATTTGAAACTCGCTATCCTTCCTGATCTTCGTCAGCTATGAAGAACTTGAGAGCTTTGCGCTCTTTCTCCTGGACTTGACTCTTAGAAGAGTCTTCAACACAACTATTGCGCTCCTTCATCAAGGGGTTCCAGAGTTCTATTTGATCGCAGAGAGCCTGTGCATATCTGCACTACCTCTCATGAGCTTAACAAACTCCATCCTCCAAGGGACTCAGAACGACTAGGTGAGTAAACCATTGTACATGCAACTACGCCTAAGGTCGACGAGCTCACAGTTCGTGGCTCTAGCTTAAGACACTACAGAACTCAAGAATTTATGAGAACGAGTCATGTCTGAACCATATAATTCCTTACTTGCCTAATTATACAACCAAGCAGAAATAGAAGGGATACAGTATATCCATTAAGCATTCATTCACATTCCTGAAAGCATGCACAGTATAACCAATTCATACACAGTTACAGCTAAATTACACAGGGTAGGAAATCACTTATCCATTACAGGTTGCCGCCAACCGACTGTGGGTGTTCGTCCTTCCACCCGACCATAGGCTCAGAGGCATTCAATCTTAGCACTCTGGCCACCCCCGTGCCAAGCCATGATATCACCAACGAACTCTCACACTTCTCGAGGGTTCTTCCTCCATTTTCGCTTCTGCTTGGATCATGTTCTCTGTAACTCAGAGCTTTCTCTCTCGGTTATGGCCTCAGCGAGGTTTCTCAGACGCTCCTCGACATCAAGCTCGCGGCCTTCAGCTCATGACTCACTGGAGAGGTTTGCGCATCTCCCTTGCGATCTTACGCTCCTCTTCCCCTGGTGTCTCCTCTCTCGTGTGTGTGTCCCTCTTACCTTGGAATGTTTGTCGACCTATCCTGTTCCTTCTGTGAGAAGGAAGCTCAGGTCTGTAGGTCCCTGTGGTACTTCGGACTGACAGCCCATGTTTCCATTCATGGGTGTGGTTGGTGATTCAACCACCGGTCCTTTCTTCATTCACTGATTTTCTTTCCTTGGGATTCGAAGGAGGTTTGTCATCCTTATCAAGGGAGATTTGGGGGTTATTTGATATACGAACCGACTCTTATAGTTTTCACATTCTTCCTCTAGTGATATCATGGCCAGTACTTTCAAGGCTTCACCCCCACAGTCAGTTATTGGCAACTCAAACAATAATACATTTACATTTTCCTCATGCATTAGCATGGTAATTCCTATTTTATGATTAATTACAAATTGGGGGAAACAGGGTGTTACACGGGAAATATTGAAAGAAGCAGAAAAGCATTCAGCTCCTAAGGGTACCTTCAGAGAAAGCAAGAAACCAGATAAGTACTCCAGTCTCATAGCTCATTTAAATACTGTGATTGATTCAGAACCTTCCACATTTGTTGAAGCCTCGAAACATCAAGTGTGGAAAGATGCTATGAATGAAGAATATGATTCTATTCTAACGAATGATGTATGGACCGTAGTTCCTAGACCTCATGGCAAATCAGTAGTAACTTCAAAATGACTTTATAAGATAAAGCATGCAACAAATGGCAGTATTGAGAAATACAAAGCGAGATTCGTGACTCGTGGTTTCTCTCAGAAAGAAGGAATTGACTACGACGAGATTTTTGCTCCAGTTGCCAGGTATACTTCAATAAGAATTATTATCTCACTTGCAGCAGTTTTTGGTTGGAAAATTCACCAAATGGACATTAAGACTGCTTTTCTTAACAGTGAAGTTGAACAAGAAGTATACATCGAGCAGCCTAAAAGTTTTGTGATACATGATAAAAGATCTCATGTGTGCAAACTCAAGAAAGTTATGTACGGGTTGAAGCAAGCTTCGAGAGCTTGGTATGGTTGAATATACAGTTTTCTACAAAGTCTTGGATTCACCAAGAGCATAGCAGACCCAAATCTTTATATAAAGATTGTTCAAAATCATCCAATTATCCTAGTCTTATACGTGGATGATTTGTTCCTCACTGGAGAGGAAAACTTGATAGCAAAGACAAAGAGGGAGCTTTCTGCAGAGTTCGAAATGAAAGACTTGGGACTCATGCACTATTTCTTAGGCTTGGAGTTTTGGCAAAAACCAAGAGAGATCTTTCTCTCAGAAGGTAAATATGCAGTCGATGTACTCCACAGGTTTGGCATGATGGACAGCAAGTCCATGCCAACTCCAATGATCTCTAAACTAAAGAAACTACAAGATCAAGTTACAGGTTCCGATCCATAAGACCCCACCTTATATCGGCAGATCATTGGGTCTTTGATGTATCTTGTACATACGAGACCAGACATCTGTTATGCGGTAAATGCTCTTAGCCAGTTCATGTGTGAACCAAAGCATATACATATGATTGTTGTGAAGCATATTCTGAGATATGTTCGGGGAACCATAGCTTATGGTCTCAGATACACTTCCAGTGGAGGTGTAATGCTCCATGGTTTTACAGATTCAAATTGGATGGGCAGTACAATGGATCGGAAGAGCACTTCTGGATATTGCTTCAATTTGGGTTCAGCAATGATTTCCTGGTCCAGCAGGAAACAGGGCTCCATAGCCCAAAGCACTGCAGAAGCAGAATACATTGCTGCGAGTGCAGCTAGCAGAGAAGCAGTGTGGCTTAGAAAACTACTTTCAGACTTGTTTAGTTCAAAGCTTGAACCCACAGTCATTCACTGTGACAATCAGAGTTGTATAAAGCTCACCGAGAATCCAATGTTTCACGACAGATCGAAACACATTGAGATGAGATACCACTATGTCCGAGACATGGTTCAGAAGAACGTTCTCAGCATTCAGTGTGTTCCGACAGCAAAACAGATGGCAGATATTTTTACCAAGCCACTGTCACTAACAAAGTTTGTATACTTTCATGACAAGCTTGGTGTAGCTGAGAATGCCTCTCTTGCTGAGAGGGAGTGTTGAATTTAAAGCAGCTGCAAGAGCCATTCTCCAGGAGGATGGAAAAGACCCTAGCCGAGATCTAGGGCCCCCAGTGCACTTCTGGGGTGCTTGGTCTGGGACCAAATAGTCAATGCCATGGCAAAAAACCCTTGAAAGGGCCCCCAGTATATGACTGGGGTTCTTGGTATGGGACCAAGCAGTAAAGACCCTTGAGAGGGCCCCCAGTATATGACTGGGGTTCTTGGTCTGGGACCAAGCAGCTAAAGCCCCTAGATATGTCTAGGGCCCCTGGACATGGTCCAGGGTACCCATGCCTGGGGCATGGGTTGATCCTTGGTCTTGTACCTTGGTGGATAAGACCCCAGAAATGCTCTAGGGCAACCTGATCCTTGATCAGGTATTTTGTTGGTGTATGACCCTCCTTGAAGGTGGGCATGAGCACATGAGGGATGTATCCCATATGCAATGATGATAAAGTTAATAAGGTCACCTTGAAAATGAATGGACAGGTATTGCCACCAAGCAACCCCACCTAAAACCCCTTTACCCTTGTTTGTGTTTGTTTGGGACTTTGTTTTGTCTTAAGGGTTAATGTAAAATATTAATTAAATATTTTAATTATAACATGTTTGAATTAATATTTATATTAATTAAAACATGTTATTTTTAATTATTATTACCCTTAATTTGCCCTAGCCTAAAAGCATAAATAAAGGCCTACCCTCTACCCTTCATTCACACACTCTATCTTATACCTTCAAAACAGAGCGGACTTACTCCTTGCTTCCTGCAACCTCTCTTCTGCAACAGTGATTGTGGTTGTCTAGTGATTTTTCGGCCCTCCCATTCTGCCCAAGTTTATTGTTGTCTACTTCTGGTGTAGGAATGATGCAAGGGCTATTGCTGGACTGTTTTATGGTGTAGTTACCTGTGCTCTTGAAGTCTGAAGCTGCCAATTGGGTCGTGGCCTTCTTCCCACAGATCTGGCCTCTCTCAATTGGGTCGTGGCTTTCTTCTCACAGATCTGGCCTCTCTCCATTGGGTCGTGGCCTTCTTCTCACAGATCTGGCCTCCCTCCATTGAGTCGTGGCTTCTTTTACACAGATCTGGCCTCTACACTTGAGTCATGGCCTCCCTCCAGTAGATCTGTCCCTGTCTTCTTGAGCCGCAGCCTATAGACTGTTTATCACAGTCGTACCCCTTGGCACAAGGGTTTTGCTTGCTGGAAAGTTCTATGAGTATAAGGGTTTGACCACAGAAATTTTTTCTGTGTGATGTCTTAAGTGGTTTCTCCTCCTGGTGGCAAGAAAGTCTTTTCATCTCTTGGAAAGAGATCTAACCTATATGGTAGATCTATGGACCTAACTTTTTCTGAACATATAATCAGTGGATCTTCATCACCTTTGTGTGGCTGCTCTCCTTCAGAAATTTGAGGTAAGTCCTTCAGGTAATTTCCTTTAATTAGATCTGTAAGTTGTTATTTGATTAGTTCTGTTGTCTATAACTTAGATCTATTTGTCTTTTCTTCTTGCTCCTAGTTTAGATCTAATTCAGAGCAACTAAATTAGATCAGTTTCTTCAGTTCTAATTTAGATCTATTAATTAGATATATTCTTGATTTAAATTTGCATCAGATCCAGTAAACCTGTATCAGTACTATTTTTTGTTTTGATGATCTAATGACTAGGAGATAGATCACTGGTGGAAGTCTGTTCAGATCTGAGTATTGTGTGTACTTGAAATTGGTCAACAGTTCAGGATCTATAGATATGTTCTAGTTGCTATTTTTTAAAGAAAAAAAAGAGACATCTCTATTCTGCATTACTTCTCTAATTCTAACACTACTGAGTAATCTTTACTTTATAAAACTGGAACAGAGATTAGATTTTTCTTTAGACCAGGAACATAAAGAATTTCATCAATGTGAAAGATATTACCTGAGTGAAATCGGAAAGAGGTAGATCCAAAACCTTTTATGTCATAGGTGCCATCATCACCTAATTCTACCTTTGCCTTGAATTTCTTGTCTTGATAGTTCACAAGGTTTTGTTTGAAACCTGTCATGTGTCTAGAAGCACCGTTGTCTATTAACCAAATCTCCTCTGACTTGGTAATAGTGTCGGAAAGAGCTGAGATAAGATAATATTCCTTTTGTTGTTCTTGCTATTTGGCGGCAGCCCTGGTTTGTCTTCTTTGAGGCTCCTCTTGAGGTTTAGCCTCTTCAGTGGCAACTGAGGCTTGGAATCTTCCTCTTCTTTTCTGCTGAGAGGGAGGATTACTACAATCTCTTGCATAGTGTCCTAGCTTATTACAGTTAAAACATTTAACTTTAGATAAATGAGGATTGAGATGAGATAGCTTACCTTGGGGTTTCTTACCTTTGCCTTTTGATTTAGGGAACTTCTTCAATTTCTTGGTCTTTGCTGCAAGGGCATGATCCTTTAGAATTGAATGATCATTTCTGTTGTTTAGTCTTCCTTCTTCTTCTAAACAATCATGCCATAATCTTTCAAAATTAGGTTGGGATTCTCTTCCATTTACGGATGCAAGAAAAACTCCCCAAGAATCAGGAAGTCCATCAAATGTTGTTTGAACAAGGTCATCATCATCATCTACATGAACTCCTATTGCAATAAGTTGATCTTTGATTTGAGCAATCTTGGAGAAAAAAGTAGCAACTGTATCATCTTTTCCCATTTTCAAGGTTCGTAATTGTTTCTTCAAAATTCTTTTTTGAATTGGTGCCTTCTTTTCATAGAGGTTTGCCAAGGCATCAAAACAATCTTTGGCAGTCCTTAGATGACCAATGATGCGCATCATGTTGTCCTTGATAGAATCAAAAATTATTCTTTTAGCCTTGGTTTGTTTCCTTTTGTATGTTTCCCTTGCTGTGTTTGAGGTGGGTTATTCAATCTCCCTAGAGATCAACTCTTCTAGATCATTCTCTTCAAGAATGTTCATTATTCTGTATTTCCAAGCATTGAAGTTTGCAACCCCTACAAGTTTGTCTTTAGCTTTAACTGATGAGGAAGCCATGCTCTGAGATCTCTGCAAAACAACCCTAACAAAAATGGATATATGCAGGCTCAAGTTTGTATCCTTGAGCTCTCTTCACACCCTAAGCTCTGATACCATGTTAGAATTAGTGAAGTAGGGCAGAAAATTATTGTCTTTTTAAATTCTGGTTAGATAGAACCACTAAATCACATCCTTAGAATAGTAAACCAAAATAATACTGAACTGTTAAACTTAGGAAAAACAAACTAGAGAAAGAACAACAATTAGTTTTGAACTTTAACCAATTTCAAAGTATACACAATACTTAGATCTGAACTGACAATAATCAAAAATTATTTCTTAGTAAGTAAAAATCATAGGATTAGATCTGGACTAGTCAAGCAATACTAGTTTTGATATAAACTTAAGTTAAAGAACATATTCAAGCATGGATCTGAAACAGATCTAACTAAAGAACAGATCAAATTACTAGATCTGATATAGATCTCAAAGAACAGATCTAATCTCAG
>SNQJ01S0190641.1:4428-18075 GCA_010110895.2 Picea sitchensis | reverse complement strand
GTGTACTATAATTCAAAGTGAATACAAAACAAATTATTTAAATAATAAATTTAATGGAGAAATTAGAAGTGGGTTAACCTTAAAATAAGGAAAGTGGGCAAAGTGACCTAGAAGATGTTTTTAAGGAAGCTACTTGGAGAGTATAAATAAGAGGCAAGTCTCTCTAATTTTATATCACACTTGAGAATATTGAATATTTATAGGTGTCTGAGGTAACCAAAGGATATCTAAGCTGAATTTCAGAAGGAAGGTGAAGAAAAGAAGGTCGGAATTCAAGGGAGCTCTTCCAGAGAATAAGTCTTTGCTCCATCCTAATGAAGAAGACTGGATGTTGAGCCTAGCCCCAAAGGCCCCTGGTTCTATTTCTTCTTACTCTTCTTAGCTGGATCTTTGGGAAATTCGTATGGACCCTCTTAACTTTTCAAATTGGAGGAAGTCACTTCATTAACACGCTCTATTTTTTTATGGAACTTCTAAAGGGAATCCAGGGGCAGCAGGAGGGGGTGGGGTTCTCCTAAGACCATATGAAACAACTAAATTTAATCTCTCTTAGGGAATTGGAGATGACACCGAAAATATCGCTAAAGCTCTTGCACATTGGCAAGGAATATATCAAGTTTTGGCTATGAAAGTTAAATAGATTATTGTTTTTGGAGACTCTTGTGTGATCATCCAAGCTTTAAACACCCATTCCCTCCCCCACAACATGAGGCTCTAACAACTAATCTGAAAAATCATGATTTTACTCCCTTCCTTTCACAAAATCAAATTCTTTCACATTTTGCAGGATATGAATGGAGAAGGAGATAAAGAAGCTAACAAAGCAACCCGATTGAGCAAAGGGACCTTGTGTATCAATGGAAATACCCAAAATTTTAATATCCCCTAGCATTGTTGGCTTATTAGAAAGATGTTGTCCTCCGAAGTCAAGGGATGGAAGAAATTCATGATGTACATGTGCCACTGGTTACCACTTCTTTTTAATAGAATCCATAACTTTTTCTGTTAAAAAAAAATCATCATAATCAATCAGCTAATTGTTGTAATGTGTCATAAAAGAAAAGAATTAACTTGAATATACAACATGTATACTAGAATTCTAAAAACAAAAACCATGCTAACTCTCCAAAATAGAGTGTTTGTGGTTGGTAAACTAACACAAAATAATGAAAATAAAATAATATGTACTCTTTGCTTCAATTTATTGATTGAAAGTAAATGCATTTTTTTTTGGCAGTAATAGAAAACTGTAATTAAATATTTAAAAAATAAATTAAAATTGTTGTGAAAATATATGCTTTTTTTTTTTATATGAGTATTATCTACCACACATTTAGAACAATTTGTATCAATATTGTGAGACTTGACATAATGATATTTAATCTTATATCTTTATAATAATATTTAATCTTCTATGTTTAATTTTTAAAATTAAAGATAATAATTTGAATGACAATTATATTATTAATAAAAATAAGTTGAAATATTAATTTGGTTGAAATAAATCATTTTCTCATATTATAAATATTTAAAAGAGAAAATGTTTATTAAAATTAAGAGAAAATGTTTATTAAAATTAAAGATAATAATTTGAATGACAATTATTGATAAAAATGAGTTGAAATGTTACACATTTTCTATAAATATTTTTTTTTTAAGTAAAAACGATGGGACCTGTTATATTAGCATAAGCAAAATAAAGTAACCATTTGTGATGCTAGATGTCCCGCCTAAACAAGAAACCGGGACAGCTGGGCATCCCTTTCCATGTGTCTCCCAGCTAACATAATTAACAAAATTAACAGTGTGTTGTCCTGCCCGAAGGAAACCAGGGATATCAGTCATGAAGTTTTAACTGTATGTCATACACTTGTTCTAAGAAAACTAAGAGCTAACTGGCCCGAAGCCTAATTCATAACAGAAGAAGCAAATTCTAACCACTAGCATCATTTAACCTTTGAGCCTGTGCATTTGTCCTCATCCTCATGATGTTGCCACCCTGTCGAAAATGCATAAGACTACGCGCACTTTGGGCATTGCCTCTTTGGAAGAGTTCTGGAGTGAGCTGCGAAGAGAAGGTCGAGTCTCTGGTCAATTCGGGCTAGTCAAAAGACCTGATCATCCAAGAGACTCCTTAACTCGAAAATGAGAGTGAGGTACCCCGAGTCAGTGAAGAGTGGTTGCTCCTGCCTGTGGCTATCGATTGACACTGGGGAAATGGTCTCTGTTGCGTCGCGATGCATCTGCATCTGTTGGTTGTGGGATTGAAGCGCTGCCTCCATGGGTGGTTCAAGAGGAATCTCCTCTTCTATATAGCAGGTGGTGTAAGGCTCCTCTAGGCTAGTGGCTCTAGGGCCAGGCAGAATGCTCGCAGGTGGAGGGTTGTTGTCTGAGCCAAACTCTGAAGGTGGGTTCCAATTATTCGGCACTGTGAACAGAGTGTGCTTGAGGACGCTCTCCAAGCCATCCTCCAGGATAACTTCCTCCATGTACGCCATTGGAGGCGTTCACGGTTTCATGCACCTTCGGATGGCTGCCATTGTTATTGCCTTCTCGAGTTTCTTTTTCCTTTGGTGTCGAGATTCAGCCGTATACTAGGCAGCGCCCCTGCACAACCTCCCTCTCGCTCTGGGCATGGTGGGGGTCCCGCAAATTACCAGGGTTCTTTCCAAATGGGTCGTTCTGCTCCAGAACTCTAACAGGGCCACAGAGTGCTACTACTGTTCCAGTGGAGAGGATGAAATGTTGTGGGAATGATGCTATTCCAATGGAGTGGATGCTGCAAAGGGTGAATGTCGCTTTGCTTTGTCGATTTGGGTGATAAGGAGGAGGGCTAACATGACCGCCATGACCATTAAAACCTGCTAGTGAGTGCACTGAGGGCCAGTACCATTCCCTTGCACGAAGGGGCTCATCGCATGAGTGCAACTGCATTGATCCATGGAGAGTTAAAGTCTGATGGGATAGTGGCCGGTAGATGCATTAATATCGCATCCCGAGCTGATCCCGCGTGGCTCTATTATGCAATGTGTCACCCCATCCAGGGGTTGAAGGTCTCTAGTGGCTAAGTTTTGGCACCGAGTGGAGATTTCTGAATCTACTAAGATGTGGGCTTCCCATCAAAAGTGTTCGACTCCCATTTCGACTGCTTCGTTTGCTAGGCAATCCGCAACCTTGTTTGCATCTCGTTTCACGTGGGAGGGAATGATGCTGAGATGGGGTTGGAGGAGGAAACTAAAGTCTTCGAGTAGACTAGAGAGTCTCCAACTTGGTGAGATTTTTGCAGGGTTGCGTCCATGGAGAATCTTGGTGGTTAACTTGATGATGACTTGTGAGTCCCCCTCTAAGATAATCCTATAGTAGCCTTTGTCCATGGCTTTTTGGAGACCCTACAGTAGTCCTATTATCTCGGCTATGTTGTTGGTTGTGTCCCCTAGGAAGCCCACATCCAGACCAAGGATTTCACCACTAGAAGTTCTGAGCACTGCCCCATATCCTGTTGTTCCCGGGTTGCCTTTGGAGGCTCCATCAAAAGTTACTTTGATGAAATTTTGTGGAGGGGGAGTCCAGCTGGTTGGACTAATCTATGGACGCTTTTGATTCCTTGGTCTCAGTTGACTGATTAGAATGGGCTGCCAAATTTGAAGAATGCATTGTTCCTCTGGGTTGCAGTGAAAGTGTTCCTCTGTCCAAGACTTACTCCTGATTGTTTCCTTGATTAGTGAGCTGATTTTCTCCCAAGTGGCCTCTGGCGGGGATGGTTGGGAGTGGAATATTCTCTTATTCCATTCCTTCCAAATTTTCCAAAGAATAAATCCCGGCAAAAGTTTCCAGATGAGATTTAGTATAGGGGTTTTGTAGGTACTGTGGTACCAATTCTCAATTGTGTCATTGATGTTGCTCCAATTTTGGTTGGATTTGCACATTATTTGCGCTCCTTAGTCCTAGATCTGTTGGCTGTAGTGACATCCATTAAAGAGGTGTTCTTTAGTTTCCTCCTGTTGATAGTAGAGAACGTAGAGGGATGGTCCAATGAAGCCTCTTTTCCTTATATTGTCCCACGTTAAGGCCCTATTGTGCACCACTAGCCACAAAAAGGTGGAAACCTTAGGCCAGAGAACGGGGTTCCAGACTTTGCTCCAAATGTGATCCTTGTTTTGATATTGGTGATTTCCTTGCAGAAAGTAAGCTTCTTTGATTTTGAAGGTGCCAACTGTGGAGTATCCCCACCTCAAGATGTCCGGTCCCTCTCGTTTGGTTATTTTCCGGCGGTTAGCTTGAAATTGCCAGCTCTGCAGATTGAAATTTTCTGGGATTCCGAGCTCTTGATTTGAGATATTCCATTGGCGCCACAGGTGTTGTTGTGCTTGGGGTTTCCAAAGGTCCTTAACCCTTAGGGAGGTGTTCTGATGGAGAGCTCTTTTAAGATTGGATAGCTCCTCCATTTCATCCAAGGGTTTGAGTTGCTACCATGAGTCTTTCCAGAACATGGGACTTTCTCCATCTCTTATCTCCCATAAGGCATGATTCTGTACCAGTGTGTGATTTTGCCAAGCTGTATTCTAGATGTTGGAACCATGTATTCGGTTGTTATGCCAAATCAGTTGGTCCTCCAGTGTGAGGGGGGCATACTTCTGTTTCCACAGTTGTGCCCAGGCGGTTGTTGGAGTTTTTAGCCATCTCCACTAGATTTTGGCTCCCATTACTTGATTGAGTTTCCCTGGATCCCGGAGTCCCAATCCTCCTTGAATTTTTGGCATGCATAGTCTGTCCCAGTTGACTAGAGCCCATTTCTTGTTGGATTGGTGACCATGCCAGAGGAATTTTTGCTGAAGATTCCTAATGGCTCTGATAAATTGTTTGGGAGCGGCCAGAGCAGTGAAGAGATAGGTGGGTAGAGCTTGCAAAACAAACTTGAGGAATACCAACCAAGAAGCAATATTGAGGGGTCTAAAGGTCCAATTGCTTAGCCTGTTGGAAATGGAAAGGAGAAGGTTGTCCCAGGAGATGGATTTGGTCGCCGCTCCTGTGAGGGGCACACCTAGATAGTTGGATGGAAGGGAGCTCCTGGGTATCCCCAGAAGTCTGGAAATATGAAGTTGGGCAAAGGTCGGGGTATTAAAAAAGTAGAGCTTGGATTTTTCCAAATTGAGTGACATGCCTGAGGCTTCGGTAAAGTTAGAAAGGATGGAGTTGAGCTTGTTATATTCCCTGACCATGGGGGAGTTCAGAAGGAGGGTGTCATCAAAAAATTGGCTATGAGAGGGAGCTGGATAAGTATTGTGAAGAGGCAGGCCTTTGAGTGAGCCTTCAGTGACTGCTGCCTTGATATATCTTCCCAAGCCTTCTGCCAACAATACAAACAGGAAGGGGGAGAGGGGGTACCCCTTTCTAATGCCTTTGGATGGTGAGAAAGGTTGGAATGGTACACCATTTACCAGAATGGAGAAGAAGGCTGAGGAGGTGAGATTCATGACCCAATTTACCCAACCCTGATCGAAACCAAAAGAATCTAAGACAACTCTAAGATATTGCCAGCTGGCTCAATCGAAAGATTTTGAGAGATCGAGTTTGATTAGCATACCTAGAGTTATTGAAGTCTTGAGGGAGTGGATGATCTCATGAGCTAAGATGATGCTATCCATGATTTGTGTCCCTTCTACGTATCCTTCTGATTCCTTGGAAATGACGAATGGAGCAATGGGTTTGAGTCAATTGGTTATTACCTTCGTTATAATTTTGTAGATGACATTGCACAGGGCTATGGGTATGAACTGTTTAGGGTTTGTGACTCTTTCTTCTTTCAGAATAAGGGTGAGAAAGGTGGAATTGAGAGATGGTAGGACTAGTCCTAAAGCTCTTTATTCCTCTACCACTTCCCACACTTCTTTTCTGACCAGATCCCAGCAGTGGTGGAAGAAATCCGTTGTGAATCCGTCCAGGCCAGGGGCCTTTCCTGGAGGCATGGTTTTTACTGCTTGATCCACTTCTTCTTGGGTGATGGGCCGAGTTAAAGCTACATTTTTCTCGGTACTTACCAGTGAAGGTATGTGTCTGGTGACTCTGCATATGGCTTCTGTTCTATCCTTCTTTGGTTTCGTTAAAAGGTCTTGGTAGTACTTGAGCAACTTAGCTTCGATTTTGGAGTGTTCCCTGACTGTGTTACCCTGACTATCCTCCAAGTGAGTGATTCTATTAATGTGTTGTCTGTGAATCATAGCTCTATGAAAGAATTTCGTATTCGTTTCCCCTTCCTTGAGCCATTGCACTCTGGATTTTTTCTTCCATAGGATTTCCTCTTGCTTCCTTCTCTCTTCTAGTTGTTCCTGGAGCTACTCCTCTTCCTTCATTAATTTTGTGGTTCTAGATCCGAGAATGAATGTTTTTTGAATCTCCACCAACTTGCTTTCTATGCTCCGTATGCTTTGAAGTATATTTCCAAATATTTTTTTGTTCCATTGTTTCAGCAACTGCTTGAAGTTTTTAAGGCGTTGCTGGAATTTATACATGCTGGAGCCATGGTCTATTTACGCTTGCGCCCACTAGGTTTTGGCTAGCTACTGAAAATCCGAATGCGATAGCCAGAATTTCGCGAAGCGAAAAGGCTTATACTTAGGTAGCTCTCCCGAGTCTAGCTGTAGTGCCAGAGGCCAATGGTCTGAACCTGCTTTTGGTAGAATGAGGCTTTCCAGATAGGAACATGATTCCATTATTTCTTCGGTGACTAAAAATTGATCTAGTCAGCATGCAATGTGTTGATTGCCTGATCTGCGATTAGACCAGGTGAAGGTACCATTGTTGTTTTCTATATCTACTAATTTTAGATGATCAATGAGAGCTTTAAACTTACCACTGTCTTGTTCTAATTTTCTGGTGCCTCCTGTTTTATCCTCCAGCATCAATATCATGTTGAAGTCGCCTCCTAAGATCCAGTTTTGATTTGTTTCCAGGGTCTTGATTAGTTCAAGTCGCTCCATGAATTTGTCTTTGTATTGGTTATTGTGAGGCCCGTAGACATTGGTGGTGGAACCTACCTGATTCGAGACGATGACCTCGAAGTGAATCGTTATTGTACCTATTGTTGAAAAGGGTTTTCTTATAGTGATGTTGGACGGGTTCCATAAGATAGCAAGACCCCCTGAGGTGCCTGTGGAATATGTTGTTATGGAATTGCATTCTCGCCATATGCGCTGAAAGATGATTTCAGCCTCTGCTCCTCGGCATTTGGTTTCCTGTAATAGTAGAATATCTGGCTTTTCTGCTATGATACAGTCTCGGAGGATCCTTTGCTTGGATCTACCATTGAGTCCTCTAATGTTCCAGGTGATGATCTTCATCATTAAGAGGGTGGTGTTGTGTGGAGGTATCCCTCCGAGAGCTTGTGAATCTGACCTGAATTTATCATGAGGTTGCCCACTTCCTTGATCAGTTGGTGCACAGTTTTCCATCCTCTTCATTTTTCTTCTTGGATGACTCACTTCGAGCCCGAGCTCGAGTCTGTTGCTATACCCAGGCGTGATGTGGATCCTGCCGAGGAATTGATAAATACCTTGTGTACCTTGCGCAATTGTTCCTCAGGGAGGGTTTGCAGGTCCTTTTGATTTAGGGCTTCCTCAAGATTTTGTAGATCTATTCCTGCTAGATATCTGTTGTCCAACAGCATTGGGGTGTCCCCATCTCCGTCTCCTCTTTATTCTGTGTGGGTTTCACAAGCTGGGGAGAGGGGTTAGGATCTGGGCTGTTTTTTTGCAGCTGTTGAGAGTCCTTGTGTGGGTCCTGAATTTCCTCATCTTCTGGCAACTGATCCAAAATCTCATAAGAGTTTTTGGTTGCGATTTTTTGTCTGGAGTCCAGGATCTACTTCCTTAGTGGGTTTCTCTTTTTTGATGTGACCGTGGTAAAGCCATCCTTCTGTGTGGTGTCATTTGCTCTGGCAGCTTGTTTAATAAGAGGACAATCTCGATATAGGTGGTCATTCTCATGGAATCTCCTACATCTAAAGGGAATGTGCTCATAGTCTAGCGTTTGTTGCCAATCCTCATCCTGGTATTCAAGGGTCACTGCTCCAGGGAGTGCCTTGGAGATGTTCATGTATACACAGATCCTGGCATATGAGGTATATTTTCTCTATCTTGTGGCTTCTGAAGCTTTGACATATTTCCCTAGGGTGTTCCCTATGCCCATTATAATCTCTTCCAGCCAAAACCCTTGCGGCAAGGAGTATAGGCGGATCCATACAGGGGCCATGGTGAAATCTTCTTTGTCCGAGCTAAATCTTTCAGTCTAGAAGCGTAGGAACAACCCTGCCGAGTTGTAGAAGTATGACCCATTTTCAAATATCTTGTCCTTGTCCTCTATGTTGCACCTTTTTCATCACCTTGGTGAGAAAATAAGAGGTGCTTGCATGCCTAGTTGGGTCTTGCTGAGAAGGACAGCTATAGAGGAAAGAGTTAGAAAAAGAAAAACAAAACTATAAGAAAGAATTAAACTAATATAAACTAAAATCATAAGCATAGGGACATAGAGATAACAAAAACAAAAATACCCATGTCACCAATGTTTTTAGGCTGATCTATTGATGAAATCAAATCACCAAGAAGAAAGGGGACTATGAGTCCCTTCTTCCTCCAAGGGAAGGCTCTTGGACCCTCACAAGCTTGCTCTCCTTACAACAGAGAAAATGAAAATAGTGGTGAAAGCACTCTTTGCAAATCCACTCAATGGAGAGGTGGATTGCTCAATGAAATGGTGCCAATGTGTTCTTGTCAAGGATGGATTCCTTAAAACAATCTAGACAACATAACATTACTTAGAATTCCTTGAGAAAATGAGGTGCATTCATGGCTTTTTATAGCATTGCATTGGGTTATTGTGTAACTGCTTTGTAGTGTGAAAAGAGGCCATTTAGGGCATTATTAGGTCTTTGACCAGCCCACCATTTGGATCCAGCCTGGATTTGGAGGTCAAATCATCTTGGGAGCTGAAACATAAGTGGTTGGGAGGCCGACCACATTCATAAATGCACCGTTCAGCAGATGCGCGGCTTTTTGCGCTAACAGTCGCGCATCGTGTGCGTATGCACACACTCTACGTTCTTGTTCTGTGCATGTGCATGCATGCCCAACTTCTGTAAAGTGCTCTTCAATTTGTCACTACTTTATATAGTTTTTGCCCCTTTTTTGAATGATGTGAGATTAATTCAAGGCCATGAATGACTTCATTACTGTTTGACGATGCTGAGTTCTTGTAACCATGTGTAGACGAAATTTCAGTTATAACAGATGCCCCCTGATGGATGAGGTTAGGAGCATACGTATAGCCAAAATCCATCAATGTTTCTTCTACTGAGAATGTTGTTGTAAGAGAGAGCGATAGTTGGATCGCTCAGAGCAATCCATTGGAGAAAAAAGGAACTGGTAGGACCCGATCTTCCATGAGGTGTATAAAATAGAAAACTGTGTACAAACGAGGTGGGCATGCCCCATGCTCATGTTATGTAACTCTAGAAAAATATGACTGAAGTGTTGGTGTAGACAACTGCAGCACCCTCGGGGGCGGTCGTGAGAGAGGCAGAAGACAATTTTGCAAATGAACATGCTCTGAATAGTAGGCATTGATCGTGGTAATAAGTAGCAGCGATGATGTGGGCATTGATATCCCAACCAAGTTCAGAGGTCTTCGAAAAATAAAAGAACTAACTGCAATAGTCGTAAAGTAAGACCCACTGTAACATGAGAAAGTGTTGGCATCGAATGTTACGGGAGTCAACGACAGCAGGGAGCAATGGTGTTTCACCCTGTGCCATCCAATATCTCTCATTGAATGGAGAATGAGAATCAAGATACTGTCGCCCTTTCGGAAAATGGTGCTGATGTCGAAAAAAGGGGACGCGACTCCCAGAAGCAAAGGGATTTGTGGAATCTACAGAGGTGAGGAAGTAACAGAGGTACATGGGCGAAGTCAAGAGGGTGGAAGACTCAAGACTGCCCTTGGTTGGAGGATGTATGAGATAAAAATTGGCTACAACCGTGTAACAAGATCGAGTGTCAGGGGGACGACAAGACTGGTAATAAGTTGTGCCAGAGGCGGGACAAAGTGAATAAATGTAGAGGATAGAGGTAAGTGACCTATGGGGTACTCTGAATATATGGACAATGCCGACAAGGGTAGATGATGAGGAATGCTCCAACCAAGGGTGACATGGATTGCGTGTGGTCAAAAGGAGGTAAGTCGCCAAAGGTGACAAAAAAAGAGAATGTAATGACTGGAAATAAAGGCGTTTGTACAATAAATAATGAATGATTGGGGAGAAATGTATAGATACAGAAACGGGTGCCCCAGTGTGATAAGGGTGGCCCATGGAGGGCAAAATTTTGTTGGAAAACTGATGAAGGGTGGGGGCCCCCTTTGGTGAGTTTCTGTATGAGGTAGGTGAAATGAAGGTAGGTTCGCAGATGGGCAAATTGATTGTGGATGAAATGAAGGTTTCATGATACTGTGGAGGTGCAGGTAAAAAATAGAACCGTAAAGAGATAATCTGGGAGTCCATGTGGGAAAGCTAGCAAAATGAGGAGAAGGAGTATGTGGATGATTCATGACATGATGAAAGACTATCGGGACTCCCATCCCTAAAGGGTAATGAAAAACAACATGAGTGTCAAAAAGTGGCAAAAGGTGCTATGAATGGGACAACTCATGTGGGTAAGAATGCTACTGGGTAACAATACCGATGATGCAAATGGAGGCATGTGTACTGCAGATCTAGGAATGAGGATCCTAAAGGCCAATATTAGAGGGTGTGACTGGAAATGTAAATGAAATACAGTGGGAGAGACTACATGCCAGTGCTGAGTATATACCTGAAGGGGTTATGCCGATGGATGATGAGCAAGTACCTTACACACATAACAATCAAATACCTAAAGTGAACAATATTTGAAGAGAATTAAAGATATGAGTATGTATTTGATAAATGTGACTATGCACATGCGTACCTAACCATGATATGAAAAAAATGTGCCACGGGGGCTCAGGATGAAAATCGACCCAGGGGCTACGGTGATGTAGGTGACGGGATGTTGATCCCGTGGCTGAAGACGGTTTGAAAAATGGACACCTTGGGCTCCTGGAATGGTGAGTGGAAGTTTGGAAAAAGGCCTATATATAGCTGTAGGGCCCA
Source organism: Picea sitchensis (assembly GCA_010110895.2). Taxonomy (NCBI): domain Eukaryota; kingdom Viridiplantae; phylum Streptophyta; class Pinopsida; order Pinales; family Pinaceae; genus Picea; species Picea sitchensis. The sequence goes on along the minus strand of SNQJ01S0190641.1, from coordinate 6,896 downwards.
CATTACCACCTCATTTGTACCTGCTACAATAGTGACTGGACAAGCAGTTTGCAGAGGAGATTTGGAGATTCAGGGAGGATGAGGCATCTGATTGAGGATTTGCGAGTATCAGGTTAGTGGTCTGGTTTTTAGAGAGGGTTCCGATGTTGTGCCCGAGGATTCTACTAGAGATGTCAGGGGCGCGAGAGCCGCGGTTGAGGCAGTGGTCTACAATTTTGCTTCGTCACGGTGGTGGCAAAGGTGGCCACTTCTTTTCAGTAGAGGTAGCATAGGTGTGGTGGCATATGCCGCAGGTGATATTGCGGTACCCCTATGATGGGTTTGACTTTCGGGGTGACCCGGACATGGTTCTACCTCCAGGGGAGGTGTTTGACCATCGAGGTGTGTTTAGTATTCGATGTGCATGTTTGTGGTTTATCTTGTTTTTTTGTTTTTGAGATATAAGTCCATATGTATATGATATAGATGCTGATACTATATTTTGTTGTTGTTATTTGCATGTGCAGATGTGGCACCTTGCGGGCACGAGGTAGAGATGCAGAGAGCACCGGCTCGTCAAGACCCGGAGAGACTACCGAATGGAGAGAGACATCGGTGGGAGGATGTCGCAGGGTGACCAGCTGAGCCCGAGAGGGAAGCGAGGAGGTGCTGGTTCGATGACCCTGGTGCGGGGCCATCACACGCTCCTCCGACGGTGGTCGGAGTGGATTATGATGATATACGTTGTCATATGGAGATGGTTTTACAGGACATGTCGGAGGGAATGTGGACACGCATCTAGGACGAGAGCTTCCTGGAGCAGTGTGTGGGGGTGTCACCACCATGGCGGGCCATAGTGCGACGGATATATGTATTTTTGTATGTAAACATTCGGATGGCCTGATGGGATTTTATATATACATGAGTATACATATTTTGAGATTCATCTAGTGTCTACATGTGTTTTTTGCTGATGAGTTTGATGATGTCTATTCTATATATATGCTGTGACATGATTTGTGAGATTTTTATGTATGTGTATCTTGATGTGATATATGCCAATCTAACACCATGTTAGCTATGTGATCTGTTATTTGATTGAATTGTCTTGGAATATGTGTAAATGTAATGGAATCAAAATGTCGAGATAACATCCTAACCTACAGGTATTTGCGAAAGAGGCACAGATCGCATACATGGTACACATTGTTGAGCTGGAGAACGACTAGTTGAGAGTCGAGGAAGACGCTAAGGTGATGAACATGATGATGTTGGGCATTGTCCAAGAGGCCGATGACCGCAGTGTATTCAGCTTGGTTTTTGGTGTCTAGCCCCAAACATATGTCGCTTGAATGTAGCATTTCATGTGAGGGGGTGTAGAGAGCCCAAGAAGCCAAAGCGAGATTTTGTGTCCAACGGTTGGCACCATCGGTGTAACCAATGTGGTAGGCTGGTGGAGGAGGCATCTGTCAATAACACAAGGGATAGTTTAGATGTGAGGGTAGGAGAAAAAAGATTAAAAACACTAGAAAAAGAAATAACCTAAAGTAGGATTACTACTTTTAAGCATAAAATTTTTTGAGATATAACCCATTGACGGGTTCCTTGAGAGAGAGGCCTTCGGGGGAGTCCAGGATGTATGCGCCTTTGGTGAGGCAATGTTGGATAATGTAAGGGCCATGCCAAAGTGATTCGAATTTTCCCTGGCTGAAGGTATCATGAGCGATATCGTAAGCCAGGACGAGGTCGCCTTCGCGGAATGATCGAAGGTTGACATGGCGATCAAAGGTAGCCTTGGATTGTTTTTTAGCTGCCTCGTTGTTCTGTAAGGAAGATCGAAGATCTTCATCTAGAGACTCCAAGTTCAGCAAGCGTTGCTCCATTGGAGCAGTGTCAGGTAATAGCTCAATTGCGGTGCATAAGGTGGGAATTTCGTACTCGATGGGAAGAGTTGCCTCGACCCCATGGACTAAATGGAATGGTGTGAAACCAGTAGCGTTTTTCACCACCATTCGATAAGACCATAGCGTAGAAAATAACATATGATTCCAATTGGTTTTATGTTTATTAACTGTGCGCTGTAACATGGTCTTGAGGACTTTGTTAACTACCTCGACCTGTCTGTTTGATTGAGGGTAATATGGTGAGGAAAACTCGTGAGAGAAGCCTAACTGAGATGAGAGTTCGAAAAAGATCTCATTCTCGAAGTTTTTCCCATGGTCGGAAATGAGTTGGAGGGGTACTCCAAAACAGGATATGACGTGGTTAAAGAAAAAATGCGCTGCAGTGTCAGCGGTGTTGTTGAAAGTGGGCATAGCTTCGGCCCATTTGGTGAAGTAATAAATGATGACAACAATGTATTTGTGACCATTGCTGGAGGGGGGATTACAAGTCATAAAGTCGATGCCTCATTTACAAAAAGGGCCAGCAGTAATGATAGGGTGAAGAAGAGAGGGGGGAGCTCGGGCTTTGTTGGCATAGAGATGACA
>SNQJ01S0190640.1:1885-14249 GCA_010110895.2 Picea sitchensis | reverse complement strand
TATGGATAGTAAGGTGTTGAGTTTTCATGTCGAAGACCCAACTTCTCGGTAAGTTCAAACATCATGAAATTACGAAAATGACTACCATGGTCAGTGACGATGGCTTGAGGGACACCAAACCGAGTAGCGATATGATTGAATATGAATAATGCTACAGTTTTTCCAGTATTATCAAATGTAGGCATCACCTCAGCCCATTTAGTGAAATAATCCACGACTACGATAGTGTATCCATGCCCCCTGGCTGAGTGAGGGTTACATGTCATGAATTCAATGCCCCATTTAGCGAATGGACCAACATAAAATATAGGGTAAAGAGGAGAAGGATTTGATCGGATCTTATTGTTATATGTTTGACAAGCGTGGCATTTCTGAATGATGATAATGAAATCCTTAAACAACGAAGTCCATAAGTAACCATCTCGCAAGATATTTTGGGCTAGCGCATACCCATACATATGACTGCCACATGCTCCGGAATGACAATCATTTAAATCTTTCTCAGCTTCATCATAGGTTATACATCGTCGAAATAAGGAATCAATACCATGATGGTAAAGGGTATCACCAAGGATAATTTATTGACGAGCTTGATAACAAACATGATGACGATATACACGAGAAAGATCAGGCTGGAAATTTTGGGTTTGGATATAAATGATAATGTCTCCATACCATATGTCATCTGAACTGATCAGAAAGAGAGACTCATCAAGAAAGGAATCCTCTGCCACAGTTTCTGTCTCAGTGGAGGGAAGGTCACATATCAACTCGGCAAAAAAAAAATATTTCTTTCACTTGGCTCATTCAAACTCCAAATAAAACTCTTAGAGAATCACTATCCATTTGGAGTATTTCCCCCAACAATTTTCGTGTAAGAATGTGTTGCATAGGGTTGCAATTGGAAAATATGGTGGTTTTGTGCAATAAGATATAATGACGAAAATGTTGAACAAATGCCAAGGCCAATTTCTCCACATACATATATTTGGTTTTGGTGGTCGTGAGACTCCAACTCAAATAGTAGATAAATTTTCCATCATGTGAATCATCCTCTTGGACTAGAACCATAGCTATGGTAGAGTCCGAAGCAACTAAATATAAGAAATAATCTCGACTATAATTGGGGGGAAATAAAAGTGGTGTACGGATTAGGAAAAGTTTCAAATCTTCAAAGGATTTGTTCGCAGTGTCATCCCATACAAAATCGTGACCCTTCTTAAGAATTCGAGTGAAACCTTTCATTAGTTCAACATAATTGGGGATGAATTGATGTAAAAATTTTACCTTCCCTTGCAAACTTTGGAGTTGGCGTAAGGTATAAGGAGGAAGTAGATTGAGAATATATTCATCCTTCAAAGTATCCACCTGAATCCCATGTGTAGAAACGATAAAAACAAGAAGTCGTCCAGAATCCACAAAAAAAAAACATTTATGTGTATTAAATCCTATGAGATAATATAGACATCATAGGAAAATGGCTCGTAAGTGTGTTGGGTGATATTGGCAATGCATGGAATGTGCCAGTAAATCATCTAGGTAAGGTTGTACAATGTGCTTAATATCATGAAAATCATAAGACATAACGCATTGAAAGGTCACACCAACATTATTGATACCAAAAGGGAGTTTTAGGTATGCGAAGGTTCCCCAAGGAAAAATAAAAGCAGTCTTATGTTGATCCAGGGGTAAAATATTGATTTGATTATAGCTGGAGAATCCATCCATCAAAGAGAAGATTTCACTCCTGGCACAATTGTCAATGATATGGTCAATGAAAGGGGTTGGATATTTATCTTTGGGACAAGGCTTGTTGATATCCCTATAATCAACACAAACACGGATCGTTCCTTGTTTCTTCATAACTGGAACAATATTGGACACCCAATCAGTCAATGCTACAGGATAGTCAAAACCAACTTTCATAATTTTTTCAACTTCGTGTTTAATAGAAGTAGCTTTGYGTGGATGAACTAGGTGAAACCTCTATCGAACAGGTTTAGCATTCGGGTAAGTATTAATCTCATGTACAACAATATCTAGATCAATTCTAGCCTCTAGGCATCTCTTCGTAACTCCATGCAAAAACATCACGAAATTCTTGAAAAAGAGCCTTGTAAATTCAGACCTCGTCAAGAGAACATGAGACATTGATATGAAACTTTTACACTATTATGGGTTTAATCGAAATATCTAGAGGGATGGTGGGTGAAATATTTCCCAAGTTCCCTTCGTACAAAACATCACGTGTTGGTTCAGGAATAGGGGGAAAAATAACAACAATAGACGGATTTGAAATCAGTTGGTAACTCTCTATAGTCGCAGGTTCTAGGAAGAGGATAGAACGGTGATGCCCATCATCTCATGAGGTATATTCCATGGACATAACTGTCATGATCATCTCATCAGTGTGAAATACCACGTGAAATGGATCAGGAGACGTATCTAAGAGAGAACGAGGAGAAGGATTTTCTGATTGAATAGCTTGATAAGCCAATTCTACTGGACTTAAAGGCATTCAGTCACCATAACGAAGACAATCGTCAAATCTAGGTACTAGACAAGGGTCATAAGACTCAAGTGTTTTTCCAACAATGGTCGAGATCATATTAATCTAAGTGAAAAAAGGAGGAGGAATATCGGGTGGTGGAATGGGGAAAGTACCCATTAACAATGAATCCTTTAAAATACCCACACCGACATTCTCATAACTCTGAGGTGTTTTCTCAATAAAAGGAACGTTACTAGTGCGTGAATTGGAACTAAAGAAGTCTAGTTGATATATGATAACAAATTTTACTTGGTGAGGGAAACGTAATGAAAAAGAGTAGAAACAACTACGCACATAGAATCAATCCAATTAGGACCAAGTAAAAGGTTGTAATCGAGAGGTGCATCAAACACCTCAACCTCAACAGTAACCTATTTGCCTTCTAACACAATAGATAACGAAGGAGGAAAACCATAAGGTTTGAATCCTATACCATTAAAATATTTTAGAGTATTGTGTGAATCGGTAAGGGAAAGAGAGCCAATAGCTTTCCAACAAGTAACAAACATGACGCAAGTCGAAGCTCCTTCATCAACAATAGTTCAACAAATGTTGTTATTTTTCACAATGACTTGTATTTGAAATGCTAATTGATGAGGGAGTCTTTGAATGTGATCTTCCAAGTCAAATATTATCAAGTTCATATCGGTAGGATCAATTCCACCAATAGCCTTTAACAGTTCCTTATGTTGCGTAAGACAAATTTGAAGGAATTCAAGAGCCGACATCATAGAAGGAGCATGTGCAAGATCTTCTACAATACTGCAGTTTTGAGAGGCATGTGCATGAGGGTTGAATGACAACTTATGAACAACACCCTTAGGAGGAGGATGAAGAAATGTATCTAGACTCGGTCATTTGATATGAAGAGTACCATTGGGAGGTGAAGTCGATGGAGGAGGTTGAACCAATGGAGGTGGTGAATCATCAACTTTCTCTTTTGGAGAATAATCTTTGGCTCGAGTAGTGACTGCAACTTCATTTTTATTGGAGTCACCAGTACACATAAGTACATAATATGTGGTAGAGGGAGAAGGTTGTTTATGAATAACCAATTGAGCCTGTTACTGAGAAGGAAAAGGTTGTGACAAAACAATGGGTGTAGGAGGTGTCCTGGTCCCTTGAAGGAACTTAGTAACCTCAACATGTCGTGGACAATCTTTCATATAATGATCCTCACCACAGATAAGACAAGGATAACGAGGTTTTTTCTTTTCTTTATCATCAATGGGTTGAGTCTTGGGTTTATCGGATTGTTAATTATTATTTTTATCCTCTTTATTCTTACCCTTCCCTTTATTTTTATTTTTATTTTTACTAGTAGGGGTAGACTGAACTGTATTAACCTCAGAAGTTTTACCGGGAGACAGAGTTAGAGGAGTAGTATTTTTTACATTAGAAGTAGAAGATTTTGGATTGGAATGACTGGCTTGTTTGGGCTGAGTCTTAGCATGAAACGTGCCAATAACACCATCAACAACATGAGAATCTACTGGAGGTGTTGGGGTTGGATTTGTAGATGGGAAAGGATCATCATGGATCAAGTCATATAGTGTGCCCATTTGTGAATAAACTAGATCCAAGTATTGAGCACAACTAATCACCTACTCCTTAGTGATGACACCACCCATGGAAACATCACAGGATATAGGAATGATGAGTGACTTGGTAAACCACTCAACCAATAATTGATCATAAAGGGGAACTTTGATTAAGCGTCTTCTCCTCCTCCACTCATGAATATGATCGGAAATATGAGTAGAAGAGGATTTTTTAAATGAACTCAAAATTTTGGTTCCTATCTCATATCGTATCGGCAACTGGTAATGTGTTAAGAAATCCATAGCTAAGGTGTTGAAATAATTGAAGAATCCTCGTGGAAATTCAATATACCATTTGGCTACCTAGATTGTAAGAGTTCATTGGAAAATACGTAATCTAATGGAGTCATCCATCAAGGAGTTGGATGAACACCAGAGATGAAATGTCATGATGTGATTATTTGGGTCTTCTCACGATCGACCGTCAAACTTAGGAATATCTGATGGTAACTTGGCAAGTATGACCAACCAATAAGGAGAATGCAAGATAGGATCATTCAAAATCCTAGATAAATCTGGTAAATCCAAAGTAGCAAGAAATGGCAATTGTTTGTTCACTTGAGGAAACTAGTAATTTTGAGGAGGTAACCATGCAGGTATACCAGTAGGACCATAAGTAGTCTATCGATAGTTAGAGGGTCCTGTCAAATTAGGTTGTGGAGGGTTTTGAGTCAAGCATCCAACATGTGTTGGTTTATTTGGGATGTTACCTTGGAAAGGAGCATTAGATTGAAAATCTTGGCCCCAGGTAGGATTTATAGATCCTAGATATGGTTTCCCGGGATTAGGGGGGTACAAAAGAATTTAATTGAGGAGTTTTCCCCCCAAGCGATTGTTGATTTCCTTGGAAAGGAAAATTCTGAGGTTGAAATTGTAATCCAGGTGTATATTTCCCATACATTGGGTTATGAACCCCAACTTGGGGTTTCCCCCCAACTTGAGGTTTCCCCCCAACTTGAGGTTGGACTCTAACAAGAATTTGAAAACCAAAAGCGACAAAATGACTTGTGCCTCCAACTTGATTGGAGCTACTTGGGCGAGGACTATTACATCCTCTAGGTGGAGGTGGAGGAGGAATTTTAGGCCCTCTAGAGAGAACTTGGGTAGGTGTGGGAACAAAATCTCTAGCAGCATTATAGCCAGGTGGAATAAAAATATTAAGCCCTTCGAATGGACTATGGGCATAATTAACAATAGAAGTATTAAGAGAGTTATACCCAAGTGGAAGCGATGGACTTGATCTAGACGAAAGTGGTGTTCCAATAGGAGCTTGATTTATGACCGGACTTCTGACAGAAACATGTGTAACTTGTGGGACCGTGGTAGAGCTAGTGAGCTGGAGGGGAAGAATTGTATGAGAACCAACCAACAACTGGTCTGAAACCATGAAAACATTATTGGTCATGCTAGTAAAATTATCTAGAGGTACTGTATAAGCAGTGGAAGTCACGGGTGTATGTGATGACATAGGTTTATTTGGGCTCATTCCTAGTTTATCAAAAATATCGTATCCCGAGGAGGTCCTCCAAAAATAATGGACGGGATATGAGCTAGGATTAAAAATTCCAGCAGTATGAACTGGGATTCTAAACGATTCACTCTGAAAGGGTAGATTGTCTACACCAAACTCTGTGTAAGGTCCAATAGGTATTCTAATATAGCCTTCAACAACAACTTCTCTCGACGATTTTATTCGGAGAAAAAGTGGATCTTGTATAACACTCAATAACAAATTTACATGAAGTGTGTATTCTACCAATGGAGTAGAACTTCCAATATCAGAGGAGGTGTCGTTATTGACTACTCCTTTGAGAGAAGGACCCTCTGGTGAATTAGGAATAAAAGGACTGTATTCTTTTGGCTCTTCTAGAGGAAACCCTTGCATCCTATGTGAACGACGAGGGCCAATGTTGGTCACACAAAATAAAGAATGAAATAAATCCATGTCCAACTAGAGAAACAAACAACACTCACTAATAAAATCTAGATATCAAACATGCAAACAAACCTTCTTATTTCGAAGTCACTAGTTGGTGATGACATCCAACATCGTGAAATCAAGACAATAAGGGGATGGGATAAATATGGTGGAAAATTTACATTGACGACCTGCTTAACGGACTTACACCCTGGTGCAAGATCCCACACATAATTGTGGGTATACCCTCCAAGGAGCCTGAGTGATTTTAGCCAACGTCGATTCCAGGTACCATGAATACTTKCCCCTCCACAGTCACCTCATGTAAATACTCTAAAGAGATAGGCCACTAAGGTTACCAATTACGACAATGATGCATGGGGAAGTAGTCGACAGTCCAATCCATGCGCAAGGGCAGGGTATCTAAGCCCRAAATATCCTCGAGAAGGTCYGCACAATATTTTCTTCTCAARTGACMCCCAATAATACACGCAATATCTACACTAAGACCAAAAAATCAAGGTGAGTAACTCTGTCGGCCCTAATGCGACCTCGTGATTGACCCTTGTGTTAGAAGGGCTTCCCAGGACAAAATGTAGCAAGTGGATTTAAACTCTCCCTATCACAAGATATTATTGTGTGTTTTGATTCTTTGGAGAGAGTGCCTCACAACCTATTCCAAAGCGCTATCCTAGCTAATATTGGTGTATAGAATTTCTAGAAAATAAAAGTTGTTAGGTAGATTTTAAAATTACGTTAAATTTTAATGGTTGTTTCTTACTCAAAAAAGGGAAATGGAGATGAAATTGATGATGTATTTGACCTTGACCCAATAAAATGAAAAAAGAGATGATATGCAATCGTTTCATTCAATGAAATCTAATTACAATAGGGAGAAGGTTTCTCTTTCCATAATACAAAAAATTACAAAGAAAAATTTCTCAATCTTTGAATGATGTTGATTCCAAACAATCAAAGTTACTAAATTTTCCAATTTTCTCTTTCTCAACAAATATTTGAATGAAAAACATTTCTTGCAAAGACTACTAAATACAAGAATAAACATTAGTCCTTTCCTTTTCAAATCAAAACAGATATGTAATCCAAAAAGAAAGAGATGTCCAAGAAGATCAATGCACTCACAACAATATTTCCCAAACCAAGCTCATAATGCAAACAAAAAATGAAAAGATAAGAAAACTTGTTTTTTGAATGCGAACAAAAATTGTTTTCCAATCAACAACAATCCAAAACTTAAAAAACCAATCCAAAACTCAAAAATATAAAAAATGACTTATCTAGCAAGCACTCAGGGACAAAGCCTTGAGATTATACCTTTGCAATAAGAAGTAAAAGATAAAACTTATAAAGTTTATGAAAAAAACTCTCAATACTTGAGAAATAATCAAATTAAGGTTTAAAAGATGCAAACCAATGATTCACCAAGACTAAAAGTTAACCCTAAGAAGTAAAGACAAATCTGAGCAAAGAGAAGAAAGTTGATTGTCACACCAACAATTCCTATAGGAATCATCACAGGTTGTAGAAGAGTACAATGCGACGATGAAGGATCGTCGTAGGCTAAAGGAAAAACACAGTGTGACGTCGTCTCTCTGGTTCACACAAGCAGGGTGTGACGATGACTGAACATAAGGAAAATTTGAAAATAGGACAAAGTTTCTCAATGAACTTTCAGAACCAGGGAGTCAAGATGGATCACCCACAGACTCAGAGAATGAAATTGACCAAAACCAGACAAGCTAAAAGAAAATAAGAAGAAAAAAACCAAAAGAGAACGTCCCCAGTATGGTTGCCAATTTTGTTATCAAAAAAATCGATAAGTGTGGACACAAAGTAATCCCCCTAACTTCAATAAGAATCTAGAACAAAACATGGCATAATATAAGTTTCTCTTAGATTTCATTGTCATATAAACTAGTTCAGGGAGGGGAAAATGACATACCTTTTAAATGACAATTGATCCTATATAGTTTCATCTTTTCCTCTCCATCCTTGGATTTGTGGGATGGTGAACCTATTAAGAAGCACAAACCAACAAAGAGAGAGAACAACAATATATATATTCCAATGAATTCTATGTATAAGATCAAGGAGTTATACAATAAAAGTAAAGACACCTTTATAGGGAAGAAATGTAATATATTAAAGTGGAGAATACAACCAATTCCTTGATGTTGCAAGGTCCCTTCCAATGGCCCTTTTATTCAACACACACATCTTTTATCCAATTCCTTTGATGAAGAACATATGCAACCTGACTTGGAGAGCTAAATCAAAGCTATCTCAAGTATAATCTACAATAGAATTCTTCATGCATAAGCAAGACTTAGCCTTTACCATGAGAGATCCCTCTTTATATAGGGTGAAAGAGGGATGGATGAGGGGATTAGGGTGATCCCACTAAATCATATAAGTGATTAAGATCCAAACCGATCAGAGGCCACCTCATCTTCTAGAAGATTCCCTTCTAGAACCTTCGTGAATTTCACTTTTTCTCTTGTTTTAGGATCATCGCACCCCATGCATAGGTAGCCTGCAGCAACGTTGCAGTCCAGTTTTGGTGCAGAATGTGATGATCAAGCATCATCGTACCCCAAGCATTGATCAGGGTGCGACGATCTTCTTTGACATAGTTTTTAAGGAAGAAAAGATAATTCACTTTTCACATGGAGAAAGTCTCATTTAGTATTTTCAGATAACATGGAAGTGATTTATGCAGATATCTTTAGTTGATCACAGGGGTGACCAAAATAATTTGTAACATGTATGTGATCACATATCTACAGACCTTCCTCAACTTCAACATCAAGAGAATAACATCTTCATCAACCATTACCTTAGTCTCACGGGACTAGTTTTTGGATTAGTCACAAACACTAAATTTCAAAAATCATAAATTCATACCTGAAATGAATAAAGGTATGAAACTTGTACACAATATTCTTCAGTATCTTCTCTACAATTCCTCTAATTTTCACTTCTTGGAACATCCCAGAAAAGGAGTTATAGCAAAAATGTTAGATCTTGTTGAATTATGGCTTATTCTAGAGAGCGACCTTATAGAGAATGCCACGCATGGAATATTTAATATATGGATCTGAAAATAGAACCCAACGTAATAAGTATGGTAACCTATACACTTATTTTTTTCTCACTGAATTTGGATCTTCTATTAAGACGTTATGATTGTTTTACCAGAAACACATGTTTGATACTAGCTCCAGGACTGGAAAAAAATCCTATCTTCCATAGAGTGTATCTCCCAAAATAAAATGACCCATATGATGAAATTTCTACCATAGGTACCTTGATATGTCTTATAAATATCCTCCATATTTCACTATCTTAATATTTCTATAAAACAAGTTATAGCAAAAATGGTAATATGACCTATAAATAACATACCTTAGGACACATCCTCAGAAGATTTCATCCTCCCTTGGAATTTTGACCTTATTTACTTCATATTCCCTATGAAAAATGCCTCAAATATCCTTGTTTACCTCATATAAGAATCACTTTACCAATTAGATATATATTCAATGAACTTTTGTGTACTTATGAGAGACTTCTTGAGGTGTATTTATACTTTTTCTAGGTAACCTCTTTCCTTAACTTTGGGACCACTTTCCTTAACTTTAGGGGTTCTTTAACACTTTGGAACCACTTTCCTTAACTTTAGGGATTATTTGATTTTCTTGTTACAACCACTTTACCCTTTCATTCATTTACTTGTAACCAACTAGGGCTTCTTGACCATTCTTTGGGGCTTCCAACTTTACAAGTCCATATCTCCCTAACCATGAAGAACCATGTGGCATTCCACATATCACTGAAAATGGAAGGAATAAAATTGTCCATCCATCCACATATGATTTACCTCTTGACCTTTTCTTCAATATATTTTCTTCCACACAACTTTAGGCTTCATGACTACACATCTAGGATTACTCAAACACTTACCCATTTGGACTTTGGAAAGCATCTTCCCATGAGGGATTTAACCATAAGGGGACCACTTTGAGAAATTTATCCAAGAGAATATTCCCATGAGGTATTTCACCATAAGGATACCACTTTGGAGCTCATCCATTTGGTACTTCCTATCAACCATGACATGACATCAATGATACAACTTACTATAAACCATGACATGCCATCAATGATACAACTTCCTATAAACCATGACATGACATCAATGATACAACTTCCTTTGATATCAACATTGACATCAATGAAAGCACAACACTTTTACACCACTTGAAATCAAACCTTTGACATCAATGACAACATAGTACAACAATCTCCCCCTTTTTCATTGATGGCAACACCAACATTGATGTCAACAATTAGACATGCCAATGCTCATGCTCCCCCTGTGATCATCCCTCCTCATCAATGTTTCTATATATACCATTTGAAATCAATGGAAAAGGGTATATCACTTTGGGGCTACTCCCCCTGACTGAAATCTCTATGGGGATTCTCCCCTTGTCTTTCTTCCTCTGTTCTTTCTCTTCATCTGAATAATCTCTATGTATTTGACAAAGGATATCATTCTGATGCAAAGTTGATGGCATGATCCCTCTATGATCATATTTATCATCGATCCTCTTGGAATCATACCTCTGTAACCAAACATGGGAAAAATAGTGACTCCCCCTGTAGGTATGTCTCCCCCTATCTTCTCTGGAAGATGTCGTGTAATCACTATGAACAATATGCTACCACTATAATCTGCTTCTATTGCAGATGTTGTTTCTCTATCAGAACACTGATCAAATTTTCAACAATGTTGCATCAAGAATACGATGATATGATATTCCTTTGACGATCCTTGGACCTATCCATCCATCATACAACAGTCCATCACTCTGTTGAATCATCTACTAGTCATCCGAGATACTTTACACTAGGCTTGTTGCATGGTAGCCATTCTTTGTTCCAAGATCAACCTTACCAACTTCATTCATGTTTGGTTGTTCAATATTTTTCATCCACTTCTGAGAGTGTCCTAGTTTCTCAGTGCTTGTTCTTTGAGCTTCCATCCTTTAAAAGTTATCTTTCTTCCAATTTTCATTTCTTCTTCTTGCCATATTGTATGAAGCATTTCTCATTGAATTTCTCCTTGAATTCCACCAATCCTGGGATTTGTGGCAAAGCCTGCTACAACTGTAACATCTCATGGTGTTACAATGTGTCCCATAATATTACATATCCAACATATTACGATGTTATTGAATCTTCCAACACATTTCCTTGCATAATTTCTGCAGTCCAAAGCTTTGTGACCATATTCATTACATGCGAGGCAGTAACCATGAAAAACATTTGCATACATGTGCTTTTGTGTCAACCTTTAAGGTGTCTCTCTTATGAATTTTCTTTGAGGTGTAGGACTTTTTGATTATTTGGGTTGGTTTTCATTGATGTCAACCCATGAAGAAAGTCCGGTAATGAATTTTGGTAGCACAAAGGTTTGGGTAATGGACCCAAGTTTGTTTGATGTATAGTGGTATGATTTTTAATATATTTGAAGTAAATACTATTATGGATGGATAGTACATGTCATTCCATTTTTGGTGGTATGTAGAACATCACATAACTCCTCACGGTTAGAGAGTTATGGCCATGTGAAGTTGGAGAACCCTCATGAGTCATATAGAAGCCCCAAAGGTCAAAGTAGTCAAAGTGGTTGCAAAGAATAAATTATTTAAATAATAAAGTGAAGTGATGAGTGTACTATAATTCAAAGTGGATACAAAATAAATTATTTAAATAATAAAGTTAATGGAGAAATTATTAAGTGGACAAGTGGTTAGAAGTGTTGATTAAGGTTGGTTGTCATTGATGTCAACCCTTGAAGAAATCCCCACAGCACAAAGGTTTGGGTAATGGACCCAATATTTTTTGATGTAAATATGAATCATTATTGTCTTGTCATGGTTGATAATAATTAAATATGGATGAACTCCAAAGTGGTCCCCTTATGGTGAAATCCCTCACGGGAAGACACTTTGCGGAGTAAGAGAAACCATGCTTAATTGTGGAGTAATGAGATGAAGGACAATGAATTTGTCAGGTAAACTATCCTATATGGATATGTCTTGTCATTCCATTTTCGGTGGTATGTGGAACATCACATAACTCCTCATGGTTAGAGAGTTATGGCCATGAGAAGTTGGAGACCCCGGGTTTGGGTAATGGACCCAAGTTTGTTTGATGGATAATGGTATGAGTTATGATATATTTTCAGATAATACTATTATATAT
>SNQJ01S0190639.1:0-16885 GCA_010110895.2 Picea sitchensis | reverse complement strand
CTTGTGTAGACTTATCAATACCACATTCACCCAAGCTTAATAGCAAAGATTTAAATTTAGTAAAAAAATATTGTATATTATCAAAACTTTTAGGGTCTAAGGTATTCAACTCTACCTCAAGCATTTGACCTCACATCTCATCCTTCTTTCCAAAGAGTCCTTCCAAGGTGGTCCAGATCTCGTTTGGAGTCTTGCATGCAGCAACATGAAACCATAAATCAGTGGAGATTAACTCAAGAAGTAGTCATGTGGCCTCATCCTTACGGTTCACCCATATCATCTTCTCAATCATTGATGTAGGTTTTATTTCTGTCGCCATCGTCAAATTATACAATCCTTTCCTTCTGAGTTGGAATTCTGCCTTGGGCTTCCAATCAAAATAATTGTATGGTGTGAGGATTACCATCAAGTTTGACTGTATAAAAGTTGGCATATCCATCTCTCCCACTGTTTCTAAGAACCCCTAAAAATTTATTCTCAATCTGCAAGTGAAAAATTAAGAAATCACGGCAGAAAGGGCACTTTAAGTGAAAATTCGTATCAGTTTCAGGAGATGATCTTGCGACTTACTTTCTGAGCAAATGGTGAATAATATCACCAAACGGTTGAAAACCCGCTTCCAAAATGGGTCGATTTACTTTCCACGCAGGTTGTTTCCTCCAAAACATAATATTTTGGGAGCAATGAATGTAGAAAGGTACAGCCATGGATTCGTATTAGTTTCAAGAAGCTATCTTGCGGCTTACTTTCTGAGAAAACAGTGAGGAATCTCGCCAAACGGTTGAAACCCACTTCCAAAATGGGCCGATTTACTTTCTATGTAGGTCGTTTCCTCCAAAACATAATATTTTGGGAGGAATAAATGTTGAAAGGTACGACCACGGATTCAACTTGTCGAAACCTCGATTTTCCTTATTCTTTGGCTTGTCTGGCTTGCTCCAAGCAGCATAGCTCTAATACCATGTCATTGTTTCATGGAAACCTACACAGGAGATCTAGCTAAAGAAAGTACAAACAAAGCTTATCAAGAAAGGAAGAGAGATTCAATATGGAAGAATGAGAAAATATATTCACACTACTCCAATAAGCTTATGATTGATACATAGATCATGATCAATATGTTACAATGAATGAGTGGAATACACTCATATATAGGGAAAAACATTCCATAATTAAGAAAAGCAATCAAGCAGTTAGCTTTCATTAGGAATGCATGCATGGATAATAGTGATGGTAAAAATAGAAAGTCTAAAATAGAACTAGTCAGTTAACTCCAACTGAACTAGAGTGTCGAAAATAGAAATTTCTCCAACAACATGATCCATCAATATACTATGACAAGACATTGTTCCTTTGACATCAATCCTTTGGCATCAATGCCAACTTGATCCAATAAAAACTTAGTATTTTGTTCCCCTCTTTTTTCAAGCAAAAGAGCTTGCATTTAAGCCTCAAGGTTGCCTCCCTCATATCAACGAATATATTCCTTATTCTTTTCTCTAATTGCTTGACTTCATGTTTGAAATCTTCATTAGTATAAATATTAATACTTTTAAACAAATATCTCCCTTCTTCATGCGACTCTAATTACTTGACTTCATTTTTGAAATCTTCATTAGGATAAATATACATAATAATATATACATTATATTTTGAAAATAAAATAAACACTAATTCAAAAATCTATATTTGCACCCTACTTAAACATAGTTTCCATCAAATGAAAACCCATCAATTTTGAAAACTAATTGGACTTCCTATATTTCATGTTCTTACATCATCTTCCAAATCCTTGAGAAACTGTCTCAAACTTTTTAAACTAGAAAATCTTTGTGCTTTTAGTTTTATGTGGCCATTACCCTGTGATGAGAGATAATCATGATTTCGCATTGACATCAAAAAGAGACACCAACACTTACAATGAATATGATATGTAACACAAAAAACATATTAGTGTGCTCAACACTTTTTTGAAAAGAGCACCAACATTGAGAGATCCCCCTTATTCATATATTTATGCTTTGTCTTATCTTCTTATTGATCAGTATTTGTTCTATGGCCTCTTTTGCAAGTTTTCCTCATCCCTCTCCCAAAGCTATGATGGTTGAGGGACACTAGTCCAATATTTCATTATTTATAAGCTTCATAATTTTTACTTGTTCCAATTGATTCATTACATAATGCAATGCATCTCATATCTCTAATCTCTTTATCCTCAAAAATATCTACAAGTGTAGGCGTTGTTCATGGTAGATGATCAAAATTCAAAGTACACATTAGTGTGATATGAGGTCTCCTTTACTCACCCATTGTACCATATCCATATTCTTTCTTAAGTTACCATGTACACCACTAACCCAATCATACCTCACTCCCTTTGCACAATCCCTTGCTATTAGCCACCACATCATAAGGATGGTATTGGTGTTCTCATTTATCAACAACATAAACATGATATCCACGCAAATAAGCATATAAGTGCAAATAAGTGCAAGTTCATAAATCCATGAAATCTTAGGATAGAAAGTTAAGAAGTATTTCTTGATATTCTATAAGGTACTAGTCTTTAGGTTGTAGTTAAAAATCTTTCATTCGTAATGCATCACCATCTAGGTTTAGCACCTTGGCCAGGTGTCTTAGTTATTAAATAATAAAAAACTATTGGTTATGGTTTTCCTACTTCTTCTTATTTTCAAGGAGACATTAAGGTTTTAACTTCATTTATATCTCATTTAGGCCACCCCATACTTCATCATACATAGTCACAAATATAGTTGTTAGTTTTTTCAATATATGCCTTTGATGCTTTGAAGTTGTTATAAATTACTATGCCTTCAGGTTGTTATATATTATATTTTCATTTTATGTTTCTATACCTTATGTTTTCACATTCATGGATTTTCAAAGGATAAATCGAGGCGATATGTCGAGATGTGACTCTCCAAATATTCCTCGCAAATGCTCAAGGATATCAAATGAAGGAGGAAGAGGAACCCCTTATTTGAATGAGACATCGAGGACGTTGGAGACCCCTATCTCAGCAAGGCATGATAGCTTGGGAGGGACAGCTAGTGACCAAAGGAAATCTAGTGGGATGAGGATATTATCAGATGAATCGGTGAATAGATCATCCAGACAGAGTGCTCGAAATAGAGCTATGGATTCAACATTTTTATGTGTTGCACATAAATACTGCAACACTGGATAATTTAGGGAACCCATCACATCAACAAAATATATTCAATAATTTTTATTTATTTTTTATTTTTTTGTGTGTTTTTGTTAAATGTTGTAATTAGTTTCAAATGTGTCTTTGTAGTGTAGAATATCAGTTTAATGCGGGATACAATAATGAAAGAGAGAGTGATTATCATGCAGATTCTAATGTTGGTGAAGAGGGTTAAGGTGGATCAACAGGCATTATCAAGAAACCAAAGATTATACACATATGTCCACCTATCCCTCAGATGTTGGTGATGAGCTTCCTTGGGAAGGGTATGCTTAAGAAATGACCCTCGAACGATGCTCAGGTCTTAAAAATAGGCTCCAAAATGATTTGAGGTGCTTGGATCTCCCTTGAGAGAGCAAGAAAATCTTGGAGATTGTTTTGCATTATTTGCATAACTTTATGGATGAATATCAAAATATGGGGCCAACGACTGATAGCTTCATTGATTTGATGAGGAGACGAAATTCATAGGTGATGGGCCCTGATAAATGGGAAGTAGTAAAAAGTAGATTTTCAGAAGATGATGCAATTTCTATGTTTAATTTCAAGGAAGGTCCAAAGCAAAAGATGTTGAAGGTGCATTATTTTAAGCATCCAAACATTGCAGGACATCTTTATAATAGAGTTTTGGCAGCATATGGGAAGTTGTAGTGGAATGATGAGGTTATACATTACTTTGCTAGACTTTTTTATTCAGAGTTTTTCATGGCCATGCGCCCTGATAATACCAGCCTACCATCCAACTATTATGGGGTTGGTAAAGCACAAACATATGATCGGAAAGGGGCATATCGAAATGTAGCATTGCAAAGGCCCCCGCGACCTTTGGTATCTCACCCAACAAGGGCATTTGCTTCATATTCAGAGATGCGAGCTACATCAAATGTTGGCAAGGAGGCCAAGAATGCAATCAGAGAAAATTTAGAATCATTTTTTTATGGTGTTGATGTCGGTTTGAACCATCAGAGAGATCAAGCCAATTCTTGAGCCAATTTTGTTTACAAAACAGATGAGGATGTAGAGTGTTACGAGGAAAATCTCTCTATGGCTAGGGTAAACCACAACAGATGGAAATGACTACAGAAATCAACTCTATTCTCAAGTATGTTATATAAACGAATATGTTAGCAAGACAAGATAAAAGGCCTACCTCATCCAGATGTTCGATGAAGTCCATCGTTGAGCACTTGACCCAAAGAAGTATACCTACACCTAGTCCTCAACAACCAAGAAAAGCAAGCATATGGTGATAATATATTATGTTAGCACATTCAATAGCATAATCCATTAATAAACATGACAAAATGACAAATGCGCCCATCGAATGATAATTCAAATATTTGCAAGATATCAATTGGACGGGAAAAGAGTATTATATTAATATATGATCAACAGAAGTGAAAATGTTATAGACTTCTGTGTCGGCACGGTTCGGAATCGAGAAACTAAGTTCCTTCCATCTAGGCCTCCACCACTTCAATCCCCCACCAAAGGCAAGCCCATAGAAGAGAGACAATGAAGTTATCAATCAATAAGGGAATATCTTGGGGGATGAACATTGTGTTCAGACTTAAAGGACAAAGGGATGCAGACTCAATATGAAGTAAATAATTTCTCCAGAGTAACTTTGCTCTCAAAATTGAATTATTTATCATTTTTTCCATAGCTTGGAATTGGCCCATTTATAGCCTTCAAATGGAACTGAAGGGCCAAGTCGGAACGTTTCCAATATATGGAAGGCCAAGGATCATAGATCTCCTGTCATGACATGGAAACTCAACACCATTTTTCATTTTTGGGCACAAATCTCGATGTACACAGGTTGTAGTGGTGCAGCCTGTGTATACGCATGTTGTATAGTAGGCAAGGTGCATACATGTGGAAAAAAATGTATTTTTAGCTCTGGAATTTGCAAAAAGGGATGACAAGTCTGCATAGGGAAATGGAAAAAGGCCTTATGTGCAAGATTGCATAGGGTGAGGAAAATATTGCTATAACATATGCCCCCTAATGTGTGAGGTCAGAGGAGTATCTTCGATGGCCGAAATACATTATAAACAACCTAGAAGTGGAGTGATGGGGAACCAGTTGGAAGAACTAGTTGCTCATTACATTATGCATTGACTTTTCATACATGGCTTCCAATTTGAATTATACTGCAGATCCATGTGAAAAATATACCAAACAACTGTCAGTGACCATGAATACGAAAATACAAATGTGGCTATGTGCCAAAGGTTTTCATAGTCACAAACAAGGCCCAATAGAACTAATCTCAAAATAAATCTGAAGATATTTGTATACAATGGAGTACAATATGATCTCCCATGATCATTGAAGTCATATAGGTATTGGTCCAATGAAAAGGAAGCAATAGCTCAGGAAAGTTGCAGCCACATACTGATGTCTTCAAGTCTTCTACACAATCCACCAAAGGCACAAGTCTACATCATGTGAATAAAAGAATTAAGGTCGAACATAATGAGACATTGTTTGATTACTGGTCATTGAGGTATATCGTTAACAAACACAAGAAATCCTACCGATAATGAAAGAAGGTATCAAGGAACCAAGTACATTCTTACATTCTTACAAATGTGAATAAAGGAGTTGGTTTTGAACACATGAAGAATCCATCAATCAAGAGACATTGATGTATTCCCAACTATTGATGGTGAGAGAACCTACCACTACTGACTGCAAGAATCAAGGTACCCATAAGACTCTAGGTCTCGTTTCCATAATAGATTAGTTGAAGTCGATGGAAGGAGACCCGCTGAAAGGAGAGCATTACGGAATCTCTCATCATTCATCACGAGGTATAAAGCAGGAGCTTCATGATTTAGAGGAAATCAGACAAAGAACATGTTCACAAACCAACGACCCTGTGCATCTTTCACATGTTCCAAGTGCAAGCGGTACATGAGAAAGACCCTCTGAATAGCAACCAATGAGGAAAATTGTTGGCAAGGGCAAGGAAACCACCAATAAGGCTAATGGCATCCAAGACACTGCACGAATCCTAATGTGTGAATAGATGTCTTGTCGTCGAACACAAGGGAAACCACCCAATCAAAGACCAATGATGAAATGTCGACTGTTGAGTTCAAGGTTACTTACCAATTATGAAAGTAGGGCCAGTGTGTGTGATAGGACTACAGTATCATGTGATTCTGAGACAAACTGAGGGTATGACTGATATGCAAAGTCAAGAGTTCTGAGAAATGGATGACACAGGTTGATAGACTTCCTTTGAACAAGAGCATGAGACATATGGAAGACTCTGGCAGCATATACTCAATGATAAAACCGTGAGATGTAGGAGGCATCAATGAAATTATCCATAGGGATTGGAAGAGTAACCAATCGATAGATAAGACTCTGTAAGGAGCTCAGCTTCCTAAGGCCATGCTAAACCCAAAATTATGATGACAAATGGACTCAATAACTTTGCGCTCTATTCAAAGGTGACACGACTGCTACCAATATAAGATAATACTCCCTTCCCGTCCGTATTTTTTTTTCTTTTTTCATAGACAAATGAATGTTATGATACAAAGGAGGAAACGAGTGTCGCAAGTAAGAGAAACTAGTTCTAGCAGTGGAACATACCTATGATCAATCCAAGGATATGCATGTGGGAGATGGACACTCGGGGGAATGTTCCCTCATGGGTATAGGGTGTCAAATTGCGAAGGATATAAATGAGGCTCTTCTTGGTTTGAGGATGAAAAACTATTGAGGAAAACGGTTTATAACACAAAGCGAGAACAGGTTATAGGCTCAATACTGCAAGCAAGGGCATGAGATGCAATCACAACTTAACACCAAAAAATGTCCTTTTTCATGACATTTAGTCTACTTGGTGTGAAAAAGGGATAAAATTGTACCAAATAGACGTCCTTTCAAATCCAATTTACGTGTGAAAGATACAGCTTCACTCAGCAATCTTTTCTCTTTTTGAAAACGAGTTGGAAAAGAGCTTAACTAAGAATCACGACCTTTCAAATCCATTTTAAGAGTGTGAAAGGGACAAATCACTCGACAATCTTTTCATTTTTTAGACGAGTCGAAAAGAGCTTAACTAAGACTTGTTGAGAGGTTTCTAGGTGACAAGTCACGGGAGAGGCCAAGGCTCACATGTTGGACTTTTGTGGAATTTCAGTATCTTACGAATAACCGACATAAGCTTGGGAAAACCTAAATCTCTCCAAGTCGAGGAGGATAAAGTGCTAGTGGAGGTTATCGCCTCCGTGATATATCGGATAATGTCTCTTACTAGAAAAGACATAGGAGGGGGCATTGGATACCCTACAAGACCATCCCAATCGAAGGGGTCCTCTCTAGGACTTTAAGGAAGAGTACTCAAGGAGAGTAAGACTCTCTCTTGTTCAGAAGGAGTGTTATCAGGAATGTTGACAATATGGTTGAAGGATGCATCACCCTCCAAAAGGAGAGTTGGATTGATCAGAGATTGCACTGGTATGACCACATATTCAATTCTAGGTTGAAGAGGATGCGTGATAACAAGGATAGGGGAAACATCACCCTTGACAATGGGTTTGTGGTCAGGATAGGATTGCAATGGCATGGTTTCCATGTCAATCAAAGGAGAAACAGGGTGTGGGGAAACCAAAGACACTTCAGAACCCAAAGGCCCCCCGAGTGAGAACCACGCTTCTGGTATCTTCCATTTTCTAGCCTTTTAAAATAAACACAGTGATCAGAATGACATCTATTATAACCCTATTCTGTCATAAACCTGTCAAACTTCAGATACCACTGCCTTGGAGCTTGCTTTAGGCCATATAAGCTCTTCTTCAACTTGCATACCAAATTCTCCTTCCCTTTGACCTCATACCCCTGTGGCTGTGCATACCAAATTCTTCCTTTGACCTCATACCCCGTGGTCGCCGCAGATATAAATCTCTTCCTCCAAATCCCCATGGAGAAAGTTGTTTTACATCTAATTGCTCAAGATGAAAATCTTTCTATCACACAAGATTCTTCTGTAAATAGTTCTAATTGAAGTCATTTTAACAATGAGAGAAATATTTCCATCAAAATCTATACCTTTCTTTGTGCAAACTCTTTACAACAAGTTCGAAGCCTTGTACCACTTTTCTCCTCCATCTTCTTCCTTCAACTTGTAAACCCATTTTATTCTCTAATGCTCTTTTTCCCGCAGTAACTCAACTAAGTCCTGGGTCTAGTTATTTTCCAAGGAATCCATTTCCTCTTTCATGCCTTTTGCTCCCACTTCTTTGGTGTCTACCTACATCGCCGCTAACATTTCTCCGGTTCACCGTAACACCAACAATAAATAATATAATGAATGAGAGTATCGCTCAGGGTATACTTAACCTAGTAGATCTTCTAACAACACTTTCGGTTGTTTGTGGTACCGCCGTCGGCCGACATTTGTGGATTTTCGTGTTCCTTTGGAGTTTTTCGATCTCATCAAGCACCGTATTCTTGTTTTTTTGTTTTCCCCAAGAATCGATCTTTGTACATGACTTTTTCATTGAATATGATTATCTCTACTCCTAATGATTTTACATTTCATAATCCCATAAGCAATAACCAAAATCACACTATCCAATAAAGGCACACTTCTGGATTTTGCCTCAAGCTTTGTTCTACTTTCTTTATCAATATGCACAAATGCTTCACAACCGAAGTTTTCAAAAGGAATAGTTTACCTTTTTTTCTATCCATTCCTCCTTCCTCGAATTATACCATCCAAAGAGATTTAAGGTCCTCTCTTTATTAATTAAAACAATAGTATCTACAAATATTCTGCCCAAAAATCAGAAAGGGAAAACCAACATCCAATCTCATACCCTTTGCACGCTCCATGATTGTCTCCTTTCATCCCTTTATGACACACCATTTTCTTGTAGTGTTTAGGAATTGCTCTCTATGAATACCATGGTATGAATAGTAATAATCAAACTCCTTGTTGCGATATTCACCTCCATTATCTTATCCGAGACACTTCAAACTTTTTCCTCGCCTCATTCTCGCTAACTAAATATTTCCATTTCTTAAAAGAAAAACATCATATTTTTGCCTAATGCAATAAACCCAAGTTTTTCTAGTTGCATCATCAATAAAAGTAACATAATAATGAGAGCCACCAAGATATGATAATTGAGTTGATCCCCATACATCTCAGACATGCACAAGCTCTAACCTTTCATTCTTTCTTTCTTTTCCAACTCCTCGAAATCAATTCTTTTGTTTTCCATAAACACACGCTCACGTAAGTCCAAATCAATTTGTTTAAGATCCGGTAAAAATTTCTTTTGTGAAGTATCTCGGGTGATACCCTTCTCACTCATGTGTCCTGTACCATGATGCTGTTGTATCCACTCCTCAGAAGCTAAAGATATAGAAGAGTCTGATACATAAATACAATGTACCTACCTCTCCTTTTCAAGTATCACCAATGATCCTTTGATGACCTTCCACGCCTTATCTCAGAATATGGATATACAACCTTCACTTGCCAACCGCCTCTATTGAAATCAGATTTTTACTTCTTAACCGAACATGTTTTACCTCTTTCAACAACCATTGGTTTCATTTCGTTTCTTTATTTTTACTCTATCTTAAACAACTTTGCACCTGCTTATTATCACCCAAATGAACTCATTCAAAATCACCTTGAACATAATTCCAGAAAAATGTTTCCTATGGGTGTGGCATGAAATGAAGCTCCCTAATCTACTACCCAAGACTCGAATATTATCTACGTAGAAAGAATCAGCATCTTGTAACACATCACCAAGTTACATTTGGCTCGATTTCTCATGTTGTCCATCTTTGTTTCTTTGGAGCTCGTAGAAATTTTCTTCATATGTCTTTTCTTTCCCGCCACCGCAAAGACTCTATCTTCCGTCCGGGATTTGATCTCTTCCTAGAATTCCCACCGCCTGTCCTCCCTATCCTTTTGTCTTCCCCGTTTCTCCATGTTCAACACATTACCCGATGTCTCACCTGTTCTTTTTTGTCGCATTTCCTCGCTAAGGATGATACCAACAACATCATCAAATTTTAAAGCATTTGAACCAGAGACGAGTTACTTACAACCATGACTGCCATTCTAGTTTTCTAGCAATGAGTACAAGATTTGAAGAGCCCTAACCTTATCATCAAAGTCCTCTTTTACATAACTTAGTTGAATAGTAACTATATTAAATTCATTTAAATGATCCGGAACGTACTCCCACCTTCCCACATCTTCATATTGGGGCCAATCTCTTTCATTAGAAATAAATACCTTATTGGATGTCGAGAGGTTTTCATACAATTTGGCCAACGCATCCATCAAACCCTTTCGTTGTCTTTTATTCTTTCGGTATTGAAATCCATCGACACCGCTGTGCTCACCAAGATTACTTCTAGAGCCTTTCTATTACCTAATCTCCTATTCTTGTCCTTCATGGTCGCCGCTTCGCTACTCCGCTTCAATGGTAGGAATAGATCCTTCGATATAAATAGTCTTCCATCCGCATCTTCCATAACTGTAGTTTGGCCGCAAATTTATCGACCCTAACCTTTTCATCTTCCCATTGTTCTACTCAACCAAGAACCTTCTTTTTTCCACGAAGTTACTTATGCTCGACACCGCTTGTTAGAAAAACCGGATCATGGAGCAATAAAATAAAACAAATGCATAAACAAAATGTATTTAAGACACACAATACAAGAGAGACACAGATTATGTGGTTCACCTCGGCTGTGGGCTACATCCACCAAAGAATTAAGTGTCCTTCCTTTATTGTTATCCAACAAATGAAGGGATACAACCTACATCAAACCCTTGTAACTTCCTCTTATTTCCTCACAGTCTCCTCACTCAGAAAACAATATTCACTCACACCCATAGTCACATACATTTTCCTCATAAAGAGGGTTGCCTTCTGTACGTTCTTAACATAATTTTTTTTCTGCAATTAGGATCTGCGACCTTAATGAATGGTCTAGATTTACAATGAAATTACAATATACTTTTACAAGGTAATTTTTCCTTTGGGGCCTGCTTGCCCCCAGACCTTGTAGAGGTGGTACCCCCCCTCTGCAGTCCCTGGCATGGAAGAGTGTACATAATTTCTGTGGGTGTAAATACTTCATGGGGTATAAAAACAACAAAGTAAAGACCCTAAATCAAGAAGATAATCAAGCTCCACAACAAACAAATTATTAGCTTGGTTGAGTGTCTTTGAGTTTTGTCTTTGTCAAGATAGATTGTGAATATTATCGTGATCTCTGCTCTTAGAATTCTTGGAATTGAAGTGTGTGGGGAATGAGGGTCAGACTAAAGGACCCCACGGACATCAATGCCATGGTTGTAATCTCTTTCACATTCAATATGATACAGTAGTGTGATTCTTTCCTATAAAGATTGTTGTGTTTTTATTGTATGATTCCTTGATCACATACATAGCTTCTTATATTGAGTTCATACATTATCACTTCGGTTGGTTGCATTCTTTTGCAAAATCATCATTGTATGAACGTTGGAAAGGAGCTAGGATGGCGAGAAGAGAGGAAGCGATGTTTAAACATTATGTCACCTATCCCTCTTAGTTAGTAAATTCAATATTTAAAACTAAGGAAAGCGTCATGTTCGGGTTGTGTGTTTTTGTTCTAGATCTAGGTGGATATAGGAGATTCATATGTCCGTGACTTCAACATTTATCCGATAACAAAATTACACCATAATCGGGAACTGATTGTTCCCTAGTTAGTCTAGTTTCTCCTTAGATTGCTTGTTTTGGTTTCTCACCAGGACACCCATCCGCATCAGATCTTTAGAGGTTCACTTAGATTCCCTGTCCCTTTTCAAAATTTTCTTTGATTATACACATTCTCAAGATTGTACCTCTCTCATGAACCATTGATTTTCGTGACCCTCACTGCTAGATCCAAGCATGGTCTCACACCCTCAATTACTAGCCCCATGAGAAATTCACCCCATTGTACTCTATTGCTAGGTCAGGAACTTGTTTTAAACTTGGATTGGGTCTTTGTCATCTTTTACACCCAGCTGCTTTGATCAACCTGGATTGAGCTTTGGAGCCTATATTGATCTCACATACCGTTGACATTATTTGAGTTACTTTTAGCCACATCAGGCTTTGTTTGGTTTTTGAAGGATTGAAGCCCCTGCCTTTGAGTGTCTTCAATTACAAAGTTGTGTTTTCTTTAGAATTTTTTGTGGAAAGATAAGAATTTTTTCTCGAATAATTTCTTTAAAAAGAAAACTTTAGTTTGGGTTTCTTTGTTTTAAGAAAGTTCATTATTATTTTTAGTGAAATTTTTTAAACAAAAGATTTAATTTCTTGATTTATATTAGATCGGGGACATCATTGCATTTGAAGTAGCATGAATTCGTAATTTATTCCTGCATTTTTGGTCTAAATTCAAAAATTTAAAGTATGAATCATGCATCAGGTACAAGAACTTTTTCTCATTTCTCATAACTTAAGACATGAGTTTAATCAAATTTTGGGGCATTGTGCATATGGAATGATAAATGTTTTCTCCTTCTCAGAAAGATAGCTTTCATCTAAATGAAAGATTGCATCTTTCATCTCTTTGCATAATTTATTTACAAACACTATATATTGTCCACGCATTTTCCTTTTGAGTAACAACAGCGTTTAAAATAAAGCACTTATAAAACTAATTAGACATTTTTTATACTTTCTCGTAGAAAACCTACATTATATTAGTTGTAGCTCGGGAACAGTGAAAGATAACTCTACCGTGCTGCAAACAAACATAGAATCTTGATAGGGGAGCCTAAACTTCACTTATTACATTTTTTCCGAAGCTCTTCTAACACGCAGGGTCAATCAATGGTGGTTGTACAGACTCAAGTAAAAGAAGCCACCACCCCGCTTTGTTGGTCTTGGTAGAGGTTATGCAGTATTATGGGTGGTCTCTTTTGAGAGGTATACCACAATGATGAGTGGAAGCCTTTCAATTTGATTTCGCTAGATACCCTCGCTCTTTAAGGGTGGATCGGGACCGTCAACTGCTTCCCTGTGCATCGTTGTAGTGATTGGTAACCTTAGTGGCCTATCTCTTTTGCTTTTTCCTTTTTACACAAGGTGACTATGGAGGCAAAAGTCTTCATAGTAATTCGAATCAACGCTAATAAACCACCGCTCCTTGGAGGGTATACCCACGATTATATGTGTGAGCTTGCAACAGGTGTAAGTCCGCTAAGCGTGTCATTAACGTAACTTTTCCACCCGCCTATCTCAACCCCTTCTTACTTTGTTCTCATGACGCTGGATTTCATCACCAACTAGTGTGTGTTCGGGCAGAGAAGGTTTTGTTTGCTTTCTTGCTTACTAGATCTTTAGCATGTGTTGTTTGTTTTCCCTAAGGGACTCTAAATCGATCTCGCTTTTAATGGCATCGCTTACAAAAATGACCAATGAAGGAACCCATTTTCCGTGGGAACCATTTGTTTTCCTTCACTGCAAACATTGGCCCTTCTCACATTGCTACTTTGATCCTTCCAAGTATCACAATTGATTATCTAAAGATGGTTGTTTTCCACTGTAATCCCGGTCGCAAGTAGGCGATTCGTCGTAGTTAATTTCCAATAAAATCAACCTCATGCCGTCCCACCTTCTTCACCAAGAAGGTCTTCTTCACCTTTTTTCGCTTGCAAGGTCGCCTTTATGTTTCATCTTTCTTTGTCGAAAGTGAAAGTTTTGAAGCTAGTAACCCAAAGTTGAATGAGAAGAAGAAGAAAAGAAAGATTGGGAAGAAGAAAGAAAAGTGAGGGTCAAAACCTCCAACCACCGCCAAACATGTTGGAAAACAACAGCTATTGTTGATCGTGTTGGGAGTGTTGATGTCAAGATCACCCAAACAACTCAGAGCCCAAGTACCTTTGCAGGATTTGTAATGGTAGCCATATTCTTAAGGATTTCACTGGTCTATCCAAGATTATATAAGCATGGTCTACACATCCTCGCCAACCCATGCTCTGTAGCCTTCAACATAAGCTTATGACTTCCCCGCCGACTAGTCAAAGTACGCCGGAAGAAGAAAAAGTAGAGTCAAGTTCATAGCATGTTATATAAAGGGAGTCATCTCACTCACCTTTGCCCTCGATGGATCTAAGCCTTGAAATTATTGGAAGACATGATTGTTTCGCAGCCTCAACTTCCAAATTTTTCTGCTTATCACAAGATTACTTTGACCCCTATAGTTGATGGAATGATCACTCGTCCCTTCACCTACACCGTTGATCATGTCTTCAATCTAGTCACATCCTTAGTTGAACTAGTTGACAAAGTGGTTGATCTGATTCCATCATCGGTCAATCTCACTCTTTCTTTGAAGAGTGCCAAAGTGGTAGATATGGTTCAATCATCGATTGATCCCACTCTCTCGTTGGAGAGTGTCACCCAAGTGGTTGATCCATTTCCATCCGTCGACCACATTCTCCTTAGCTGTATCGCAACCCGCGGTCAATCGATTCGCCATCTGGCCGCATCCTATTATCCCGCTAGAGAGTAAATTCGATATTGCCCACATTTTTCTCACTGATACAGAATCTACCATGTCAGCTATTCCTCCTTCTCCCGTGGAATACCCTCCAAGTTATGAGGCCATCCATTTTGATCGTGGTGTGATAACCGGCCTCGCCTTCCTCTCATATTCCTTTCCAAATGCAGGCTGTGTTTTGGTCGAGACATTCTCTATTGACTGATAGATGAAGGTGCATCTCATGGTATTTTGTCCTCTTTTGCTTTGGCAAGCTTTAAGTTGTCCTCCGCCAGGACCGACACAAATAATTTGTTATATTTTAATAGAAGAACTAGTCAACCTTTTTAGGGGACTCTTCCTCAGCTTCCTATAACTTTGGGAGGGAAAGAGTTCGTTGATGTCATGGTAGTCCAAGATCCTTGGATTTTGCTTTACTTCTTGGGCGACTATACCCATGCCATGAAAGCTATTGTGTCCACTCTTTTCGTGTGATATATTTCCTCATGATGGAAGAATTGTGACTGTTGGTCAACTTTCATTCATTGGACTTTCACTCCAGAGTCCAAAGCTCCTAAATGGTTCTTTATATGCAAAACAATTGCTCTGCCTCCTATAGGTCGGTTTGAGGCACAGTCACCACATACTAAACTTCACATTTTGTGGGATCCCAAAGAAGTGTTTGATACGGTGATCTCTTCTGAGGAAGTTGCCAGGGAGCTACTGATCTCTTTGGCTCCTGTCCCTCATCCTATTGATGGAAAGTCCTTCCAGAGTGCATTTCTTCCTTCCTGCCAGCTATTCTCGGGTGTCAGCTATTCCAGTTTTAAGTCCTCATGGTGTCAATTCTGCTTTCCTGATGTCTCAATTTGATTCTACAGCAGGGAGTATTCCCTGATGTAGCTTTTTGGTGTTCCCAAGGCAACCTCTAAAAATGAAATGGAGTGTCTCTTGACAGTTTTCTCAATTTCAAGATCTAGTACTTGAAACCAGTCCAGTATTCCCTGCCCTCATGTCCCAAATGAAACAAAGGTTCTTTTTGTTTCATGTTTCCTGATTCTCCCACAGAAACCAGCCTGAGTGATAGTCTTCACATCACCATAACCCCACAAAAATGAAATAGAGTCAGGAAAGATAGGTTCGCTGCCCCTCAGGGCAAACCCTCGTTAAAAATGAAACAATCCTCCCCCTCTCCTCTGCTTAGTCAAGTTCTATCGTGATATTTGAAGCTTCATTTCATTCTCTTGCGCTTGGATTTAGAACTGCTTTGGGGAATGTTTCACCCTCTAGACTTCATGCCTAATTTAGAGCCGCTTAGTTTCTAAGTTAGCTGGCACCAACCATCCTGTTATGTGTTGGTGTCCAAGCATAGTTCTTTATATGGTCTCGCTTGCAAAATGAAAACCACTTACCTCAAGCATAGTTCTCTAGTTCAAGCTTGTGTAAAATGAAACCAGTCCAAGCATAGTTTGTTTTGTTTTGTGCTTCATGAAAATGAAAACAATCTATTTAGTCTTTGCTCTTTCTCATGCTCTTAAATACGTAAATACATGAGAATAAGTTACCGAGCTTAGTCTTTGTTCTTTCTCGTGCTCATAAATACATGAGAATGCAAACGAGTATACTTTTATTACTTTTCGGACTCGTAAAGGTTATATGAAAAAGGAACCCATTGGAGTTCTCTTTAATCTCTTTTCAGACTCTTTAAACATGAAAAGATTGTCGAGTGACCTTGTTCTCTTCACGCTCGTTAAAGTATTTGAAGAAAATGTTTGTTGAGCATTATTTTATCTCTTTTTCGGTCTCATCAGACTACTTTACAAAAAAGGAACTGAGAGAGTTCTCTTTAAGTGTTTTTCAGACTCTCTAAACATGAAAAACCCATGAGTTTTCTTTCTTTGGACTCATAAAACAAACATTGAAAGGCCCATGTGGGACCAAACCACTCCTTCTTTGGGTTCGTTAAGCATACTCTGAGGGACTCATCCGAAGGATGATCTTAAATTGACAAGCATATGTTATCCTCCTCAAGCTTGCGTAAAAATAAAGAGGTACTTGTCAGAAATGGTGGGGGGGGGGATTGGGAAAGAAATGTGTCTAAACCTGTATTCCATGGAAGAGTCACTTTTGAACATG
>SNQJ01S0190637.1:10962-22663 GCA_010110895.2 Picea sitchensis | reverse complement strand
ATCTTCCTCTCATCAAGGTGTTTTTCTTACTTAAGTTGATCCCACCACATGGTTGTCTTTCCTTGCAAATGGTAGTTTGCAATTCTTGTCTCTACCCTGGAGGGATAATCATGCAACTGAAAATATTTCTTCATTTCCAATAGTCAGGCCTCATCCTATTCTCCCTTCCTATGCTCACCATTGAAAGTAGGTGGATTTATTTTCTTGAGTTCACCTTGCAAGATGTCTCCCTCTGGAATTCTCCTTTGTGTCCTCACAGGGGACACACTTGGGCAGCTCCCTAGCCCTAAAATTGCATGAGTTCTCCTAATGGATTTATGTAGGGAATGAGGGAACCTATTCATTCTCCTTGACTTCCTACCATTTGCATGCTCATCCTTTCTTCTAGGGGGTCTGGATGATGTCACTTATCTAGCACTAGTTGATTTCTTTGTGCCAAAATATTTATTGGCTTTCCTCTGCAACATGTTCAAGCTCTAAAATATCTCTTCTTGAACCTTTATAATATTCTCATTATTTGCCCTATAATTTTGCACTTCTCTCTGTAGTATTCTCATAGTCATAGGCTCTTTCCTCTCTTCTTCCATTATATGTTGTCTCATCATTTCCCATGCTGACATGTATCCCTTTGAATTCCTCTCCATGCTTGTAGGACCCTTGGGCATATTCCATGGTTGTGGTTCTCATATAGGAACCAAAATTCCTTCCTATACCTATAATGTTTGCAAGAAAATGTGGATGCAAATAAATTTTTGTTAGACAAAAATATATAGATACACAATTATGGAAAACTACACAAGTTTTTGCTGCTCATCAATTCCACCGGTCATCTTCTTTTGAATTGGTTGTACTTATGTTGCCCAAATGAATTTTTTGAGTTGATAGATGGATTATCCCATCCAATATATTTCCATTGACTACTTTATTTCTCAATTCTAAGGTTTGATTATAAATTTATGGCCATCTAAATATTTCTAATTTGCCCCTTTTTATATATTCTTCATTCTAGTGCAAATATTCTTAGACATCAATTTATTCCACTTGTAAAAGTAAATATGTCAGTAATCATAGAAAATTTTGTATGAGGAATAGATAATAATTATGACAGGGAACTCATAACAACTATCAGATTGTCATTTTGATGCTCTGGTAAAAAACTACAACAATTTGGAAATGACAACTTTGTCCTTTTCTCACCCCTTTTTCCCAGACTTAAAAGTTTTAGCCAAATAGGTTATCTCCCAAATTGTGGACTTCTGGAAAATTTTCACTAAACCAATTTTTTTTAAATTGGTGAGTATACAAAAAGTTGAGTGAATAACGTTTTTCAATTTTTCCATTTGGAGACCCTTTTCCTCCTCTGAAAATCCAAAAAATCCCCAAAAATGACCCGGAATAGTGTAGTTTTCTTTGTTTTAGCATCTCCATTCCAAACCCCTTTAGATTTATTAAATTCCTTCCTAGGTTATTTCCATTCCTTCTTTCCGAACTCTCTCCAATACTTTCAACTTGATCTAGACCTCTGCCAAATATCTAGACCTAGATCTTTAAAATCCATTATTTTGCAAAATATGACAAATCCAAGAAGAAATGAGCAATGGATCTCTTTGGCACTTTTGTAGACCTTCCTTCTGTGGAAAAAACCTAGAAGTTTCATCTTGATATGACTTGACATGCTCCTGTTATGGCCAAAATAATATTTTGTCTCTAAAGTTTTTTTTTTACTTTTGACACTATGGAACAGTTTTGCCTTCGTGGCATCTTTGTTGACATGGTTACTGATGAGGAATTTTCGTTCGAAATGAAACCATGAGGCAATTCCATGTCATCCTCTTGGCGTGCACAGCCCTACCCCATCAACTGCCATCATCTTTCTTCTCTTACCTTTTACGTTGACATTAAACATTAATAAAATATTAATATTGTACGAGCCCCACCTGCCCAGCTAGCACACATATGACCCTGGATGGGATAAGGATTCTACCTTGATTTTCAACTTCCATGTGGCACCTCTTCATTGTCCTTGGGGATGGGTGGGTCCCATCCCATACCTTTTACCTCGGTGTGTGCAAGTTGCACATCTCCCAAATCCAACAATGGAGATTTGGCGACATCTACAGTGGAGAGGTCATGTCACATCCCAAAAGTACTTGAGGTTTAACAAACATTTGATTCCAACAATTCCAAATTGCATTCCATGTGGCGCAATCTCTATTGTGTTGCATGGTACAAGGCCTCAGACCAAAACCACCTCGCTACCCATGCGATAGTGGTTTATGGTATGGATATACCACCACCTCATGTGGCTCCCACGTCACCTACCACCATGCCACCATCTTCCATCATGGAAATTCATGCCACCTTTGTCACGTCACTACCATGTGGCCTCCATGTCATGTTGACGTCATGTACAATAAAATACCCAAAATTCAAAATTTTCCAATTTTCCAAAGTTGCATAATTCCAAAATTTTGCTAGGGCCACCATGAAACCCTAAATTAAGCTTGAAAATGGAATATTTAGGTGTGGTGTGTATTGAATCGACCTCTGCACCCAAACTTTGACTTTCTTAGGTCAAATTCTCAACCAATTTTGCTGTAGAAATTGGGGCTTTTCCCGATTTCATCCTGTTCTTCATGGCTACACTATAATTTCTAGAATTCAACCAATTATATGCCCAACACATGCATATTTAGAGATTAAAATTGGGGATTTTAACACCTAAACTATAATTCACCGAAATTACAAGCAACTTCCTCACACTTTTTCCTAGAAAAAAATTGACAACCACATTGCAAACATTCTTTGAGATTTAACTCTAATATTTTAGCTTTTGCGTAATGAGTTCGGCCCCATATAGGCTCTTGTGTTTGACCTTGATTATCTGACATCATTCTATAATGTCCCCCATCTTAACCAGGGAACATTACTTGTAGAAAACACATAAATTCAAAAAATTATTTTGCTAATTAATTCATGTATCTTACCAGCAACGAATTTAACACACATTTAACTAGATTTTGATACTCATGACTAAATACATCTAAAACATTCTAAAATACCATAATGCATCCATAAAACCATCTACAACAACAGACAAAAATAATTCTCATGAACAGGGCAAAAACACAGCCATAAAACTCATAAGAGAAAATCATAAAATAATTAAACACTTAGCTTTTAAACGTTTGTGAAACCAGCTGCATGGGAAGGAAATTCCACCCAACCATAGACATGTTGTTCCAAATCTCAACAACAAGTCACCCTTGAGCTAGGGCTAGTAATCCACAAGAGAAGGGTGCCTCACGCTGTCCACTTGCAACTAAAATATCACAACCCACTGATATTCTCTTACAACTAACCTGAATTTCCTCCAGCTCTCTTCCTCTTGACCTACCCAACCCAAGGAATGTACCCCTTCATTGATATAAGTCCCTCGAGCATACTATTCATTTATCAGGGTATCTCTGGCATTGTTAACTGAAAATTTCTCTGTTGGGAACTCAAGGGAACTCACTGCTAGGAAAACTACCAAGAAAACAACAACAAACACTTGTTGTTACAGTGCAACTCACCCAGGAGTTAACTCTTTAGGCATGACAAAACGGTTCTTCAATATTTATCTCCAGAATGCTCCAAAATGCTCTAACATGCTACAAAACTCGCCCATCCTTCTTGGTCTAAATCTAATTCTCTTTTCCTTTCTCTCCCCTTGTTGTTCATGCAAAAACTAAATGTGAAAAACTGCCTATTCTCTTCCATACGGATTTCCTCTATTTTTCCAAGATAGTTTACTACACACTATGCCCAATGTTGATTGTACTTCATCCCCATGCTTTCAATAACTATGGAAGTGACTTCTACACCCACCCCATGATAGATATTTAATGATTGGGCTCTCATACACTCAAACAAAAAATAGAAGTTATCCCTAATAATAATAAAATTCAGAAATTTTGGTTTGGATTAATAGCCACAATTAATTAACTCCTTGAACCCCTCTTAGACTCTCCTAGATGACATTCCCTCTCTTTTGGATAAATTATCCCCCATCTTCGTCCATATTCATAGCAGCTAGTATCACATTATATTTATTAAAATCAGAAAATGCATTCACATATTACATCGCTTGGTCATATCCATATTCATATGCACATTATGCCTAAATTAAGTTGGGGATTATAGTGGGGATGTTACAGTCCTTCTCTTTTCATATCTTCAAAAGTAGAATAAATGCAAAAAATCAACAAGCAAAATTCCTTATGAGGCCACCCAAAAGTGTGAAAACACACTAACTCAATAGATCTAGGGGTGGGAAGCTTGGGCATCATGTTAGTAACAATTATAACAACCCAACACTTCAGATTTGCAATTGAAATGGAGTTTTCATCAATCTGGAAACTACTTGTAGTGAACAAGGGTCAAGTACCCCTAAGTTCAAAACCTAGAAATTTATTCCAACAAGAAATAATTGATCTATAGTGGTTGGAAATGTATGTTTACAACACAAAAATAATAATAATAATAGAGAGAAATTAGATCTGGAATAAATAAAAGGGTTGAAAGATAAATTAAATGACTTTTTCAGACCCTTAGATGCAGGGATAATTTTAAGGATGGAAATTTATATTAAAATGTAGAAACATGGGCTAATATTACTAGTCCTTAATATTCAAAATGTAAAATGTTTGGTGATAGTTTTGTAAAAATATTCAAATTTCTAAGGATTTTGTACAGTTTCTATAAAATTTTGGATATTTTTAAGGTAAAATAATTTTATTCTATGGAATTTGGGAGAATCGCTTTTAGAAAAAATGGAAATTGATGAATCGTTTTTTTGGTAAAAACCATGGAAAATTAGCCCATTTGCGAAATTTAGCCCCTAAAATCATCTATGCTTAGATGAATTCCTCTTTGTTAGATATGTGGAAGAATAGTTGTAATGAACTATAAATCTCCAAAACAGTTCTAAATACCCTCATGAAATACAAATTTAACACAAAAAATAAAGTGTAAATTATTTCCTCGGATGAAGATAGATCTAGAGTTTGAAACACCAAGGGTTAGCTAGCTTATGAAGATAAAACTTTCAGTGTAAGATAGACAAAATATTTTTTTTTGTATTTTTATTTTTTGTAAAGCGGGAAAGGAAAAGAGAATGATTGATTTTTTAAATAAATGGTTGTTGCAATGTGGCTTACCTTGGCCTTACCTTCTTAGGTTGTTGGATCAATATCACAACCCTCTTTAAGTCGGCTATGCACTTTGTACTAGAGAAAGGATTGATGTCTAGGCAATGATCACACCCCATTCTAGTCTAGAATAATGATACAACCTCCAAGTTTCGCTAGGAAATATCCCTCTCTGGAGATGGTCTCCAACCACTGAATCAACTATGGTATAGAATGAAATCACTCCCTTACTGAAGGAACACCTGACGAGGGTTTGTCTTGTTATTGCACAGATTGTACATTGGGAAAATCCCGACCCAATCCATAAACGTGAGACAACTATGGGAGTAACTATCCACTATCACCTAAGATAGGTACTACCCTCATTTTAGAGATTATGTGATCACCTCAAGGGGGGAATCCCAGTGACCCTAGGGGGATTGAAACGGAGGATGGAGAGATAATGAGAGGAACCCATTAGGTCAATGATGGAATAAGGATGGGATCTTGGAAATGAGTCGTGTGGATGGAGGATGGTTTCCAAAGACTTGAGTATCTGCACCAGAGTGTTACACCTACTCGAGACAACACAATAAATTGAGATACAAGCCTAAAGATGAAAGGGACAAGAGAGTGAAGCTTTATGTCCTAAATTCCAGTAGTAAACAAATGTATATTTCAGAAATTAAATATGTCACTCACTGCAGAAATAACCATCAAAAGCATCAAATATTTATTGGACAATAAAGCACTAAACAAGTAGATAAATTTCCAATACTTTAGCACACTATTTGATGGTCTATTAGGGTTTCTAGATGATGTTTTGAGAAGTCTATTAGAGAAGACTTATGTCTATAGAATTTTTTTTCTACAACATCAAATTCCAACCATGAAAATTGACCAAGTAAACCGTCTAAAAGATAGATAATGAGCAGTAGAATAAGAGTACAAGTTTACAAGTAATTTTAGCGGTTGGCAAGTGAGTTATGAGTAAAAGAAGAGGTTTTCTGCATCCCTAATGGTTGTAGAGTTAAATTGATAACAACAGTAAGATATCATTGGCTAATCTATATGACCTAGTGGCTCAAGCAAGCTAGTAAAGAATAGAATTGATTCCAATTTAGAAAAATACAATATCTCGTAAAATCACGCATTCCAATGCAAGTATTTTATTTCTTTGATGAAAAAATATATTAGTGCCTTGCCAATGGGTTATGTATTCTTGGGTTCAAAGGATAGGTTTGTAACTCCTCTAGGGGTGTAAGCCCTTTTACTTCCTAAAGTATGCAATACCTAGGAAGGTAAATCTAGGAGGGTGTACTCCCTTGTACTCCTCCTAGAAACCATTGAAAAATGAATTATCTAATAACAAATAAGATGAAATTGGTGGAGGGTGTATGCCATAATACTCCTCCAGGGTTTATAAACAAGAACAAGATTAAACAAGAAGAAATTACCAACAATTGCAAAAAATTCTTTACCAATTTCACAATCTAGCAAGATCAAACCCTTATCTACCAAGAAAATTTCATCCACATGCAATGCAAATTCTCCAATAAGGTAGTGCGCCACTTTAGCTCCACAATAGACAAGATAGCATCCAAAATGTTTCACAAGAGAGAGAAAAATCCATTTTCCCAAAGAGGGCGAAAATTTCAGCCAAGAATCTCTCACTCAAGAGAGAGTGAGTTATGAAAATGAAATGTGAAATGACCTTTATTTATAGAAGGTCATGTAAAATTCATTTATCCACTTAATTAGGTTAAAAAAAAAAATAAGGAGGCCAACCTCCTTTATTTTTCCCCGTTACAATAATAATTTCAATTTTACACAAATTAAACCCTAAAAAGATGGTGTCATTCCCTTTTAGGGTGACGTTTTGGCACTTCTAGCAAATCATTGAGCTTAGAGATGAATTCGTTGAGCCTCCAAAGGCCATCCCTTCATGTGATAGGGTCTTATCTCCATCAATAATTCCAACTATCCATCAAGACCTCACCATTATCATCAAACCATAGCCCCAAATCATGACATCAAGCCCTAGAGAGAGACATTTTGACCTTCTAAGGTCAAACATTGGGCAGAGGGGGGATAGGTTCCATCCTTCAAGGTGTCTCTTCATGCCTCCAAATTCAACATTTATCATCTATATTCTCCCATGATGTGTGTCATGGCACCCAACCTATGGGCTTCATGCCCCAATGAAGTCCCAAGATAGGCTTGTTCCTCCAAATCATCCACCAAGTAAGGTCCTGCAAAGACAAATGAGTGCGCCCTCCAAGGGTCTCAATTCAAATGTATCATGCCAAGTAAAATCAACTTTAATACAAGAGCCACCTAATCATGTGCATCAAAACTACCTTTTCAAATTAAACAAGTGCTCAAATACCCTATGCAACTTTCCAAGTTTAGGTATGGGAGGGTTGTCAAGGTGACCTATTGGGTCAGTCATTCCTCAAGTCAAGGAGTGTTTTCTAGGTGGACCCTTTCTTAGTCATTCAAATAAGATGGATTGGATGGCGGTAAGACTTTTGGACATGGGGTTCATGACATACAAGGGTTCATATTGTCTCATTTATGGGTGCCTTTGTAGAGGGTGTGTTGCACCTTCGTTTTCAATGCAACCTTTTTCCAAACCCATTTATTTTCCATTAACTGATTAAAGTATTGAAAAATTGGGTACTACAATTAGATAACTTAAAACTTGAAAGGAATACCATAATGTCACTTGAATCTATAGGTACACAGAGTTCCATATGCATTAAAAGAAAGGGACACCTCATGCGTGTACACACCTCAACAAGTGGGGCATCTATATAATGTGAAATTGCTTTTGCAGGTCTTCAATTCTTTTAAGAGAGGTTCTTCATTGTTCTCAAGACCTCTTTGGGAAAGCATCTAGAAGGTTAAATTTTATCTTTTATCTTTTTTTAGCTACATTCTCTCTAGGCCTTCAATCCCTTCTTCCCATGAAATGAGGTACAATCCCTTCCTAGGTTAGTCCACCCGAAAATACCAAAACATAAGGAGACGAAAAGGATGAAGTGTGAAAAATGATAAGTATGATCTAGAATGGTATGATGAATCATCAATGAGACCACCCAGTAGCAAACCTTTCCCCAAGGGTGACCACTTACTAGGGCACAATTTCAACCACCAAGGTGGAATATCTTGATAAGTAAGAGTTTTTCATGCTATCTCTTGGATTAGGTAAGAAATTTATGCAATTATATGTTTTTCTTATTGATTTCAAGGTTATTTTATCAAGCCCTTGGAGGAGTATAAGTGCATACACTCTCCACCAATGATCTATCCTTTGTTGTCATTGAAAGGGATATTGCAAAGGTTGCTACAAGGAGTAAAAGGGCTTACACCCTTGTAGATTTAACTTTCTAAGGTTTGTTTAATCTGGGGAGTAAAAGGGATTACACCCTAGAGGCGTAATAAACCCTAGCTCGTAAAAAGGAGACTCCATAACCCTATAGTTAAGGCACCAATATTTTTTTTCATTGAAGAATGAATATTGTGCATTGGTAAATGTGAATTCAAGGAGATTGAATTGTATAATTTTGGAATTTAGTTCTACATTCTCTAAGATATATTTTTCCCTAAGGGTGTCTTGTTTTTCCAAGTGATCTAGATGTTGTAATAAAAAATTATCTACAACCAATAGGGCTGCATAAAACTCACTCTTTTATCACTATTTACTCACTTTGTTTCCCACTGAAATTCACTTGTAAGCCTTGGTAATTGTTCTATTGATTATAAGCTATTGTTTGGGTGGTTTACTTATTTATTTTAGTGGCTATAACTTTCTATTGTAGCAAAAATTTGATAAATATGTAATGATGTTATAATATCTTGTTGATAACACTTAATAACAACCCTCTTTTTCTATCAAAGTCTTGGATTAATTATTGGGAGATTGCCTACTAATTGTTAACCTTGTTTTCCAACATCATACACTTGACTTTGATGGTTTAATTTGGAGATGTCATAACTTATTTTCTGCTGATATATATTTTGATATTGCTGCAATTTTTGGATAACAATATTTTTTGTCGATTCCCCATTGGTTTTGAGGCTTTAATCATCATATATTGTCTTGTTACAGGCATGTATAACATTGTTTTGTAGGTACACAACCTTGGAAACCATTCACCAGATCATAATACCTTTCTCAAGCCTCATTTCCACTCTTTACCATGACCTATAGGGAAATTCTTCAATATATTTTCTTCTCCCATCATAATCCCCCTAGGGTCACCAGGAAGCCTCACTTTTGTTGGATTTGTCCTTCACTAAAATGAGGGGGACATTTATTAAGGTGACAGTGATAGTTGTTCCCATTTGTTGAATTTTCCCAAACTACAAACTATGCAATAGCTTGCATGTTGAATCCATTCGAGGGAAGTTCCCTTTTGACTTTTGATGATCTTTTCATAAAGTTCATCTGGAGACTCCACTAAAGGAAGATACACTTTAAATCTTCGATGATCCTAGATCTCATCCGACAAATACATTGAAGTGGCATTTCATACAATGGAATTATGGCACCACAAGATGAACCCTTGCCTAGAAATTATCGTATCATGAAGACGCTTTTGCAGATGGAAGCGAAAAAAGTTTTCGATGAAGTTGTTAAGAATATGATGAATCTTATATGGGAGTTATCTCAAGAATATACTGAAGAAAAACTTGATGAAGCACCTCTTACTGAAGAGAAAGCCCCTCCAAATGAAGAGATTCTTCAAGAACAAACATGTGAACAAGGTTACCAAGAAGACCCCGATGAAGTTTCTCATGTTGAAGACCAAGACGAGGCATTGGAAGATGAAGTTGTACATCATTGTGTAGAAGTAATCAACTTTGATGATACATGTGAATTCATGGAGAACCCTTCAAATACAGTTGATGATCATATTGATGATTTAATATGTGTTCGGAAGCATGGATTCGATGCTGTTTGTTTCATTTTTTATGGATATCCCATCTACAACATTGATGATATCTTCTAAATAAGAAATGTGGAATCATTTCCTTTGGAAGGTTATTTTTCATACATGGACGATCAATATACTTAGTAGTTTGGTGACGATCACAGACCTTTTTCATACACCAGGGGATGGCTTGTTGCAGTGCACTTATGTTGAATCCCAGTCATATCCTGGGGATCATCCTTTCGAGGACTCAGATCAATCATTTGATGAGTATTCTCAACCATTTTTGTGCTCAAATTTTGATGGACATGTGGAAATGGAATGGTTGTACAAACCCTTGGGTGTTGTTGAAATATTGGTTTTCATTGATGTCAACCCTTGAAGAAGTCTCGTAGCCCCAAAGGCATGGTTACAGGACCTAAAGTTGGTTGAGGAATATGGTCACAAAGGATGGTGTAAATGTAGGTAACTCACTCATGGATGGATATTCCTTGTCGTGTCATTTCTAGCGATATGTGGTATGCCACGTAGTTCCTCACAATTGAGGAGTTTTGCCTTGTGAAGTTAGAAGCCTCAAAGAATGGTTAAGAAGCCCCTAATTAGTTACAAGTCATTAATGAAAGGGTAAAGTATTTGTAACAAGAAAGTATATAAGCCCCTAAGATTAAGGAGATATTTTACTTAGAAAAAGTATAAACACACTCAAGGAGTCATTCACAAGAACATTCACTCACCCATTCTATTGAATATCTTCTGGTGAAGTAGTGATCTATTTGGCAAGTTATTGATGATGAAATATGAAGTAGTGACAAGAGAGGAGTGCGAGATTTTTTGGGTTGCAGAGGAGAGAAAGAAGATCTGAGGAAACCCTATTTTGGTTGGCCCCCATGGGTTAGACTACTAGTGTCCCGCGAGGCACCCCCGCGGATTTCTTAGGGCTCGTCACACGAGGCCCCATGTGACAAGATCTCTTAGTCTCGTGAGGAGAAGACAATTTTGGGGGTTATGATGATACCAAGTCCCAGAATTCAGAAGTAAGACTACAGGTCAGATCTACTGAGTATCAAAACAACTACATAGATATTGGTATGCTTATGTGCTTGTTGTGATGGTTATACATGGTTATGGTATGATACATGCTTGAGGTATGTTTGGTTTGGCACATGATTGAGGTTCATCTTGGATACATGGTTGATAGAGGTATATTCTTGTATCTGGTTATGATATGACTTTTATGGTTCATTTTTTATGTTTGGTTGAGGTATACACTTGATGTATGGTGGCATATGCATGAGGTACATGCTTGGTTCTTTGAGGCACTTCATTGATGATATGGTATAGGTTTATACATGATTGATGCTATGGTATATGGTATTGATTTTATATGTGTTTTATGCTCTAGTACATGATATATGATGTTATATGTTGGCGTACATGATTGATGCATGTTATACTACATTTTTTAGTACACATTTGATGCATGGTATGGCACATGTTTTGGTATAGAAGGTTGATGATATAGTGATAGGTACATGTTGATGGTACAATGATAGTGACAGGTCAGACACAATGACATGGTAACAGGTTATA
>SNQJ01S0190636.1:14044-32120 GCA_010110895.2 Picea sitchensis | reverse complement strand
TATCAAAAGGATCCTAGATGGAGCATGATATTGGCTATCAAAGAAGATATGTTTTAGCTTCAAACTCTATTTGAATTGTCCAAGCATACAAGAGTCTCACACTTAAGGTGAGGAAGGAACAAACACTGAGAAATTCCTCCCTGAAAGATTTAGGGAGACTCTTTGTATTTTCCCTCAAATGGCTTATTCAAATTCAACAGATCCATCATATAAAAAAATGTAGCTAAAATAGTTGTTATTGTGTGAGTAGCATATTTAGAAGAGCATGTCTACAAAAATAATCGTATCACAACTTTCTCAATATGTTGATATTTAATGGTGTGCAAGAATTACAAGCAACAAATAGTCTTCGTGTAGGACTGACAAAGAATCAATCTCTGAACTTCATAACATCTAGAAATCCCTTGCTCAATTTCTTCTTCCACGTTGTGCCTATGAGAAGGTCACTCAACGGCTAAAAGTAGTATGGAATTAGGACATGTTCACCACTTTAAAGTTCATTTGTCGATTGAGAGGAATATGAGGAATAGGAAAATAAATCAAGAGTGTTTCTACACGACCTCTTTCTTAGTCCTACGATTACTCCTCTCTACTCTGCAAAAAGCCAGGTGGTAGTTATGTAGGGCTTACCCTGTTGGGTTTACAATAGGAAGTGCTACATGGTTGTCAAATCCAATTAGGCAATGAAAATGGTATTCAATAGTTAACCTAACCAATGGATGATGGAGNCTCTCTACTCTGCAAAAAGCCAGGTGGTAGTTATGTAGGGCTTACCCTGTTGGGTTTACAATAGGAAGTGCTACATGGTTGTCAAATCCAATTAGGCAATGAAAATGGTATTCAATAGTTAACCTAACCAATGGATGATGGAGGTTCAACTAAGAAAATGGACGACAAAGCTTCATGGACAAGGTTAACCCAAGAAAATGGACGACAAAGGTTCACAGACAAATGGAATTATTGGATTGGTTTGATATAAGAATCTTGTGAAGTCTTTTCTCATAGTATAAACACCTTAAGATGTAATTACATTGTAGGTCATATATTAAGATTCAATTTCCATCGAGGCATCGGGATTAGATACAAGTTTTTGAATATGATCAAATAAGACCTTTGTTACAACGAATTTTTAGCAAATAAAAATGTTTGTATTGATGATACCAAATCTCTTTGACCCTATTGTAGTGTTTCTATTCAAGTTAAAGAATTACATCTAAGAAAAAAAACAATAAATCCATGCATTATTTTCAAAACATTGACAATAGAATGGTAGAATTGAGAAGAATGACACTTAAAACAATTCTCAAGCATCAAATTAGATATCGTAGGAAAAAAATGCAAGCATTATATTCATTTTTTCCAAGACTTTGAATCTAATGATTAGGCATGACAACGTTTTCTTATGAAGCACATATATGTGAGGCACAAG
Organism: Picea sitchensis; assembly: GCA_010110895.2. Taxonomy (NCBI): domain Eukaryota; kingdom Viridiplantae; phylum Streptophyta; class Pinopsida; order Pinales; family Pinaceae; genus Picea; species Picea sitchensis. The sequence goes on along the minus strand of SNQJ01S0190636.1, from coordinate 30,691 downwards.
TCATGGGGAACTCGGAGGTTGTGGTCAAATATGTGAGGCACATATAGCACTACTCACTTATACACATGAAGCCACTCCCATATTATTTGTAAATCCTACAAAATGATACATTTAACTAATATATCAAGGTAGCCATGGGGTACTTGGAGGCATGTTATTTTTAAAGCCTATGAAATGACAAATTTAACTAATATATCAAGGTAATGTTTCAAAACTATGAGGCATGTATAGTACTAGTTGTGCACATGTATGTGGACCAATGGCCACCCTTACATTCTCTTTTAAGGTTTAGCAAAATTTGGGGATTACCCCATGACCATTTGGTAAAGTATTTGCTCTTGCATTTGAGAGGTACAAGGTTCAAACCTCTATCCTCCATCTTAAAATGGGTACCTATATTACATTGATGTAGAATTAAGGTTCACAACTCCTCATAAATCAATTAAAAACATTTACACATAAATGATAGTATGAAGTGATGCAAAGTAGAAGTGTATAAATGATTTTGCTATGATATTTTTCAATATACCATCTTATTTGAAATAATTTTTTTGTCTAATTGGTTGCACTGGTGGGAAGTTGGAATGCTTATCATGATGATTATTTGACTTCAAATATAGTAGTTGTGCAATTCATGTTAATGTGGTGGACCAAGCCTTTTTTAAATGTGGTGTCATGTTAATATGATAAGCATTAATTCCATGTTAAATACAATGAGATAAAATATACTTGTCATGGAGTTGTCACCCATAACGGTTTTCAGTTAATGCATTGTTTATGTTATCTTGCAATATATCATGGTTCGTTGAACATAGGAAAATTATCCCACAAAAATAAATGAGGCCCAATGCAAGCGTTGATAACAAATACACACCAATAACACAATGTCATGATGCATATGTATAGTCTTACTAAAATCATAAATTAAAAAGAAAAAAACGTACACTACAATAATTTTGTAATAAATTATATTGCTTAAACTACAATACATTGTTTAGGGGTGGTATAGGATCATAATTGATCCTAATAGACAGCAAGAATTGGCATACATTTGAAGGAAAGGGCATGCCAATAACAACAAAGTAGGGGGCTTGGTGGCCATCCAAGGTCTTAAATTGTCAAAGGAAAGAACCAACTCAAAGGTAATTATCATTGGTGATTCTACTCCCATAGTTAAACTCCCTTGCATGGTAAGCTCCCCTTCACACCAACTATTTCAAGAATTGTTCAAAGGGATTTATCATGGACTTGATGCTTTGAAAACACTACCTTGTTCCAATTTTTTAAACAACACCTAAATACAAAGACATGTCTTGGACAATCTCAGAGCCACTTTAGAGGAAGAAGAGCCACTCCTTCAGTTGGGGGAAGGGAAATGCAAGGGATATCACTCTAGTCCATGAATGATTTGTCATGTTTATTATCAGGGGACCTAGAGGGCCCTGTATCTTTTTGAATAAGCTCGGGAGGGGAATTAAAATTCTCTCTCACCAATACAATTTGAAGAATGTGTGACTAAAAAGACAACTAAAATGTTTTTATAAACTATTATTTTGGGGAAAACTACTAACTGTAGTATAATCCCAATACTTTATAACATGGCTAAATTTACTAACAAATCAAATAAGATAATAATATACTAGAAGAGATACTATTGACCATGGTTTGTTGTATATTTACTTGTTTATTGAGTCATTAATTGTTGTCTTTTAATGCATAATAAGGTGGAGATTATAGCGCCAGAGATCACACATTTACATTTGTTATATGAAAAGGATGAGATTATTTGTCGATTTAATACGTATTGGACTCATACATCAACTTTATATTAGTGGATCCAATCAACTTAGACAACAAAATGTGATTTTTCTTTGTTCTAAAGTTCTTTTTATTGTTTAATTCTATGATCATGTTGATTATTAGCGTGTTTGAGAAAGGTCCCTAGTTTTGGGGAAATATGAAACTTTTTATCATTCATTAATTTCCAGATTTGATCCTAACTCTATATCAATTACTAGAATGTCGTTTTGGGCCTGCCTCCCCAAATTGCCATTAGATTTTTTGGTATTTATCAATTTTTTAGGATATTGAGAATTCTTTGGGCACATACATAAAATCAAAGATTGAGAGAGATATAGCTAGCTTATATGCATATGCTCGTATTTGTGTTGAGATAGATCTTAGTAAGGGTCTTCCAAACAAAATGATTTTCAAATAGAAAAAAAATCAATACAATGGGATCTTCATTTATGAAAATGGTGCATTATGTTGCTAGATATGCCAACTTCCAAGACGTCTACAGCTACTTGTCTACATGCTTGAGTTCATCCTCACATGACAAAAGGAACCAATCCAAAACAAAAAAAGATGGAATTTTTCTGAGGAACCAAGTTTGGATACTAATATTAATCAAAATTAGGTCAATCAATAACTACAAGTGTCAGTTGGGAAATCCACTCCTTTCTCGAGGGATAGAATTGAAGAAATAAATATAGAGCTTTCCTCCTCGATGGAGGTTGTGGTAGTTGAAGCCATTATAGGCAGAACAAAGAGACATCACAAAAGGGATACCTCAAATTTTAGATAAAAATGTGGACCCTTCTAAAAAATTTCGATATCCCACCTTTTGATTCACAGTTAGTTACCATGGTTCCTTCTTTAAAGGGATGGCAAGAAGTTAAATAAAAAAAGGGGAAAAAGGGAAAGATTGAGGATTTTTTTTGAAATGGCCAAAAATGAAGTGTGCATTAATTATGTAATATTAATCTTGTAAATGCAGTATACACCTATACTCTTGTAAATGCAATTTGCATATGTACTTGTTTTTCTTTGTATTGTGTTTTAAGCACCTAAATAATGTTATTTTTGTTCTATAAGAAATAAAAATTGCACCTTTTTTTTTAAAACATGGTGATCACTATTGTAATTCAACATAAAATTTTAATGATAGTTCTTAAAGGACCATCACCATTTACATTCAATTCCTAACAACAACCCTTAAAAGAGCATCACCATTGCTAGTGCATTTCAATTTTTTATAACAATAAGCCAAAGCCATGTTGCCATTTCCAGGTGCCCAATCATTCTTGATGTTGTTAATAAGTTTTATAAAACTATGTCATGCAGATTAGCTTCCCAAACAACTTTAAGCCTTGTTTTAGTAAATTGCCAAAAGCCCCCTGAAAAAAGTTATATATACATGTTGGGTATGTGTTATATTCTTTGCACGATTAACCCCACACGTTGTATGTTGTGGCAGGGGTGCAATAGGCTCTCTTGTCTAGGGGTTTGAGGGGGGAGAAGCCAAAAAAAAAAAAAACAGGTTGTTTTTAATCCATTTTTGGGCATTGTATTGTAATTTTGGTTAAGGAATCTAAGTCAGGTTGACGAATTAGGCCCTTGGATGCTATATATATATATATATATATATATATGGTATTGTAAATGGTGAAGTTAATACTGAGAGTTTGAGGTGCGGCTCTAAGCATTTGTTGGTTTTCTCAATTAAGGATTTCTAGGGTAAATTTCTAAGTACTATGTGTGAATGCTATTGTTTTCTTACCGTTTTATAAAGAATCTGTATGCACATTGCTATACTGTGAAGGTTTTAAATGTACACATGTAAGAAGTTGAAGTGGGGGTTTAATCCATAAGGATCGCGGATTAAATTGTCAAAAAACTCACAAACAAAGATATAATATAGTGTTTTATGGAATGGTCCAATAAAGTACAAGAAGCAGCTTCTTCAAAAGGCATTTTCTTCATTAAAAGCCGTGAGTCCTAAAAGGAGGGATGTGACAACCCAAGTTATTCTTCATAAAAAGAAGTCAATGATAGATACTTTTAGTTGTTGCATTGATTCCAACTTCACCTAAAGAGTGTTGTTGTTGCCTCAATTACAAGTGTAGTTGCTCCAATGTTCACCACAATGGTGCCAATAAGAATGATTGTAACAAATCAACTAACATTCTAACAAAACAATAAAAAGGCACCATTATCTAGTTCCTTTTTTTTCTAACTCTTCAACCTTCCATGGTCTTAGTGTCACACTGGATGTCTCAACCATAAAAAGGAACACTGCAGGACCCAAAAGGAAAGATATGAGGAATCCTTAATATGTAATAAGACCGAAAACCTATCAAATTTTAGGCCAATGTTGTCCCCACAAATCCCTCATTTTCATTAATAACTAAGGCATTGATGTTGGGACACTTGAACCACTACATATGCTACTCTACACCTTGACATCAATGAAGTGCATAACATTTCCACCAAGACTTCCAATGCCCATATGGAAATTCTTGTGGCCCTCGATGCCACTTCAAGGATTGAATCAAAACCTATCCTTACCTCAACTAGTTTTACAAGGTTCTCTTTGCTAAATATGGTGGAGCCCACAAAACAAGAGGCAATCTACCCTCTAAAAGACAATTCTAGAAATGACCCAACTCATCTATGTACCCCTTCTATCATCTACCTTCTATAAGACAATTCTAGAAATGACCCAACTCATCTTTGTACCCCTTCTATCATCTCTTATTATATGTTTGGCTACCCACTAACGAAGGTGGAAAATTAAACGTTGGCTTCCTTTGAAAATGCTCAAATGTTGAATTAATGTGTATTTTTAAACGTGCTTGAACATCAAACATTAGTATAAGCTCCCTCCCATGAAGATGTTTAGGACCTACCTTTCAACGTATGTAGAAGCCTTGATTGAGTGCTCCACATTTTTAACAAACCCACAACATATTCTTCCAAACTTTGCAACAGAGAAATAAACATATGGTGGTGCAAACATGGAAAACTAGCAATGACACGATCAACCTAACAGAGCTTAGTCGGTAATCTATGCTCTCCCTAACTTGGAAGTCTATCGAGAGGTGATGGATGCTTGTGCTTGCGACTTTGCATCCATCTTGTTACCCCAATGGGTTAAGAACTAAAACAGCATAGATCCATCATAACTCTCGATTTATTAAGCACTGAGAGGTATCTAGAAAACAATTGAAACGGAAATCTCTCGATGCTTAAAAGACCCCAAGTTAAGATGGACCTACGCCTATGTGCTCTCTCTATATATATGTGTGTGTGTGTGCATCTCATTGTTGATAATGTGGGTTGATAAAAGCAACCAGAAATGGTGCCAAACATATATATAAAGATTTGTGAATGATTATTATTTAGTTAACATTAAATTTATTATTAGTGTATTTTAGTTTTGTATAACATATTATATTCAGCATACCTGGGATGGATGGATGGAACATACATTACAATCTCTTCAATACTGGGTTGTAGAATGCACCTCGCTTCTCTCAGTGCAATTATCTTCTCAATACAAAAACTTGGGACAATCATCATCTTTTACAGGATTATCTTTACCGACTCTGAAGATCACTACCACAGATATCTTCTTGGATGCTCATTGAAGCTGGCTACGTCAAAAATCATTGCTGCAGCAACACAACAATGTCCAGTCTGTAGCCCCAAGAGTTAGCTCAATTGGTCTTGATGCCAGATGTGCATACGCTCCCCCGAAGTCGGGGAGGTCACGGGTTGAACTCTCATGCTCCTTGGGGCTACGGTTTATCCCGCTTACCATCCATGGATCATGGGGAAGTATTCAGTGGGTTTTCCGCAAAGCTTTCTTTGGGGAAAAAAAACAATTTCCAGTCTGAGCTCCTTAACCTGGACAATCAGATATGTATAGCTCTTCAATCAAGACCTCAAAACAAGCCCTCAACAACCTAAGATTCTATGAACCAAATTTTTCAGTGGTGACAAAGACATTCCTTTGAAGCCAACAATTACTCTAATACCAACTGTTAAACCTGGAGAGCAACCTACAACAAATGGAGAATAAGAATCTACAGCACAAAGATATTCAACATAAATAAGAAAATCAAAACATTATAACATCCATAGCAAAGAAGCACACAGCAATAAAGGAGTTTTTCTCACCGGGGACAAATGATGGTACGTCTTGTTGTTTTTATTTCTTTTATAAAGAAAATACAAACATTAAAACAGCATTACCCCTAAAATCAGGGAAACAATTGAGAAACAGCTCTGATTCTAAAACGCAAGAATGCAATCTGGAGATTCCTTTACACATTCCATACACAGATGGAAATAGCAAGTTACACAGATGATGTAACTGGCAATATCCTAACACTGCAGGCTATTCTGTACTCTTCTTTTCAATCCCATCAGTGATTTCTTCAACAGCTAATGGCACAGTTTTAACCTGCTCACAAAAGCAAACATTCACAAAATCACATTAAAGCAGACATTAACAAAATCACATTAGCTTTTCCCAGTTTTCCCAATCTAGTACTGCCAAGATTACCATAATGCCCTCATATCCACAAATCAAGAGTTTCAACTGCACTAACCAGATCTCTGTACTTTAAGGTGTAAAACATCTCTAGATAGCGGCGTGTCTCGCGTCTATCAAGTTTTGATACATATTTCCAAAAGCCATAAACTCCAGCCAGCATCATTAATCTCTCAGAATAAATCTTCCACGTATACCTGCAAAAGTTCCACTCCCAACACCGGACTGAATCATTTACACTACACAATATAGTATAATTATCCTATAGTGACTGTCACTGCTGTCCCCTCAGCAAGGCAACTTACAAAATGCAATGGATAACATTTATTCTTCAATGTGAAGGAATGGTAAAGCAAACTGATAATTACCGAACAACACAACACTTGGTTATGACAAGAAAAGAGGGAAATAACTGCACCATGAAATCAGGCCCTAAACTTACCTTTCATAGATACGCTGTAAACCAGCATTGGAGATCTTGTCCCAGTAACCGGGATCTGTCTTGCACCTCTCAAAAAAGTCAGCAATGCATTCACTTGCATAATCCCCATGGTAGGGATCAATATGAAATCCAGACACCCCATCCACAATAATTTCAGCAGGACCTCCATTACATGTTGCAAATGTAGGAAGACCACATGTCATTGCCTCAACAACAGTAAGCCCAAAAGCTTCATAAAGTGCAGGCTGAAACATAAGACGGCAAACATTGATGTCAGTGATGAATTCAATCCATTTCTAGATGAATGATAAATTATAGAACCTTCACCAAGCATAACTAGCATTTGATAGATAAGAAATTGAAAAGCCTGCTATGGAACCTCAGGACGCAGGATCCTAACTTGAAGACTATGAGGAGGAACAAGCTAACCTGTACAAAGGCACCCCTTGTGTCACATATGTAGCGGTACAGTTCACCATTCCGCACTCTATTCTTTTGTGCACATATCCATCGGAACTGACCATTCAGGTTAAACTCTTTAATAAGTGCATGCATTTTTTCAATTTCAGCCACTTCTTCTCTGTCTTTGGACTTTGATGCATCAATATCACCAGCAACCACAACAAGGTTAACCAGCTCCCTCAAGCGTTTGCTCTTCGCAAACCATTCAACCAGTCCTGTCATATTTTTCACCCGGTCGAGTCTTGCCATGGAAAAGATAATGGGCTTTTTACGGTCATTCAAGACACACCTGAAAACATGGCAAAAGCAGTTATTTTAGCACATGCAAAATATTTGAGTTAATCAGTTGCTTCTGCTCAATCAGTCTCTGCAGCTTTCTTTTCCCAATATGATGAATCGCTACTATGTGTAAAGAAATAGTCTAACTCCTCCAACTTTGAAGTGATATACTCAGGACTGCATAGTTAAGCATGTTGGACCTGAAATAGTCTTAATATATACTATGGACCTGTCACATATAGTGAATGAAAGGAAATGGGAGAAGTAAGAATATCTTAGACATTCTTACTAGCATAATTTGATTTCAATACACTAGAAGAGCAATAAATTGTGGTCAAAGTAATGCATCCCAAGAAAAATGAAGGGGATATGAATTATCATCATTGGGTTCACAAATGATCATTTTCAGCTTTCCCAAGACAAGACTTACCGAGACCAAGATGAATCCAAAAATCCTTAATGAGCATTTGGTAATACATATCAGAGTAACATGTCTAAAAATTAGGTGAAGACTCGCAGATAGGAGATGTCAAAAAAATAGAATGAGAAAGAACTGTCATGGAGAGTATTACTTACATATGTTCAGCTGTCTGTTCAGGATTGAACAAGAGTTCCTCAATCGAACCATGTAAAGCAGTAAGGCGATTCTTCTTTTCTGTATAAGGGAAATAAATCTGCATGTCTGCTCCAGGAGAAACAATGTTGAATTTGGGATCAAAAACATCAATTCCGTGAACCACACGGTAGAGACCAGGGAGGGTGAAAGCAGTGTGGCTTTCGTACTGTCCAACAGTACCCTTGCTGCAGCAACAAAATCATATTCTTAAATGTACGTACTAAGATACTGGTTAGTTCCAATTGGTTCAAAACAAGACAAAAAAAAACACACTTTTTGGTTTTCAGGTCTCACATATTCAGAATACAACCCTGAGAAAGAAAATAATAGTTTAGCAGATTCAGAACAAATAAATAAACACGAGTTTCCAAATGCTATCTAAATGAGAAAAACATCAGACCTTCCTGCAATCTCTTGATATGTGCTAGTGATAATGAAATCTGCATGATTCATTGCAATCAGATCTGCAGTAAATTGGCAAGAGAAATGGTATTTTTCTTCAAAATTCTTCCAATATAAGTCTGAATCTGGGTATTTGGTCTTCTCCAAAGCATGGGCTATGTTGCACTGAGATGACAAAGAGGATATATTTTTAGATTGTAATTTTTACTGAGAAAACCTATTCCTTTTCCAGTTGTAGCAGATACAAAAGCACAATGGCAAATGAAAAAAAACCTGAGTGATTCCTTGTTTATGTGCAATCAGAGATGCAACTAAATTTCCATCACTGTAATTGCCAATAATCAGATCAGGTTGACCTTTTAGCTCCGCAGTTATTTCATTTGATACATCCTACAACAACATGACAAAAATCCTAAGTTAAAGGGGACTGTAGAGTGCAATCCTTTGCCATTCTGTCACCAAAAAATTGCCAGTTATACCAATAAAATGTTAAAAAGCAGAAGAGATTGCGTAATACAAATAGTTCAGCAACAAGGTTACTAATGATGATCCTTCCAGCTCAGCAACCCAATGCCTAATACTAATCTTTTTACTTCAGAAGAATTAGGCCTAATACTAACACTTTCAATTTTCAAAAGTTCGGTAATTCTTTATGCATAGAAGTTAGCATCATCTGCATAAAATAAACAAATAGAAGCGCACCCAAAAGTCAGAAAAAAAATAAACTTTTTTGCTATACGCAATTTAAATAGGTTCTTCATTTAGAATTCTGTAGCAGTTTCCTAAAGATGCCTCTTATGTAGGGAAGACAAATACAAGTCGACATTATAAATCAACAATTTCCCAGCTACAGTAGGCTATTAATCCTGTTTCTTCAGCAGTTGCACTTGCACAGGCGGTCGTGACAAGGAGGGGCGTGTAGCATTCTCACGAGAAGCAATTTTACTAACGAGAATGGCCCATAATTTCAGGATATGACCCATAAGCAACCGACAAAATAAAACTCCAGGCATAGTGGCCTACAAAAATCGTCTAGATAAAACCATGGGGGCATTTCCAACTGCAGTAGGGATTGGAGAGGCCTTTGTGCCATTGTGACATTTTATGCGGCATACAAGAGACGAGAGGAATAGGGCTAAGGCTGTGGCTTATAAGTAAAGAATCATGGGGTAGCCACTTCTTCCAACGGCCAGTAAATCTCCACTGTAAGCTACCTTGTAGTAGTGATCTTTGTCAAAATAAATTCAGTTTGATATACTCAGGACTCAAAAGCAACAAATATTTGTCTATGATCATCAGTTTTCTCCATTGATGGTGTTTCATTTCAGAAAGTTTACTTCAATTTTTTTAGTTTACTTTTTCAATCAAGTAACAGCATTGTAGAACTCGAATTGCACTACCGCTGACAGAATAAAAATTATCAATTTCAGTCATCTACTCTTACCTCTGAAAATCTTTCCAAGTAAGGCCACACATCAAATCGAGAAACCCAGTGACGCAAAACTCCTTTTTCTGTTCTGAAGGGCACCCGGAGTATCCGTGAATGTTGTGTTCCACTAATTCTTTCAATCCGTTGATTGCATGTTGTGCCATAGGCCTCAGGAATCAGCCGAGTCACCTTGCAACATAATTGAAAAATGTCAAATAAAAAATAAAAAATATAGCTTTGGCTAAATTGTAATCTAAGAACTTGAGAAACCAGATTAAAAGACAACATTTGAACCTAAACACACACACGCGGGGACAGGTACCACATCCACTGACATGTGGGTGTGAAGAGGTACTTGAGTCTACACGTGTGTATACACAAATGACCAATTTACACATGATAGTATTACATAATACAAAACCACCTCATTCATCAAATGCTAGAATTTACATTTTGTCATGGTAAATAATTTGATTAAACCAGGTCACTGTTAATTTAAATACAGTAGACATAATGTGTAAAGCAGAGCAGCGATTTACCACAATAATCTCAGGTGTGATGTCCAATCCTTGTTGTTTTATTCTCAGCAGCATTTCATTTTCCAAGGCACGAACTTGATCAAGTATATACACAACCTGTGCTCAAATAAGAACATGAAAGTAAACTTATTTATAATCATGATGGTCTTTTAGCACAGAACAGCCTAAAGGATTTCAATCAATACTGTGTAATACTATTTTTATCTCGAAGCCTTGGCTTCCTTTTAAACGGATATATTACTAATCATTTCCAATTTCATAGTAAGACAAAAAAATTTGAAGGACAAGTTCAAAATATCATCAAATGATGGAGAAAAGATCTCATGGAACGTATATTGCAACTATAAAAAATCTATGTACCTCTCATGGAACGTATATTGCAACTATAAAAAATCTATGTACCTCTCATGGAATGTATATTGCAATTATAAAAAATCTATGTACCTGTCCACCAGTGTCTGGCATTCCTAAAACATTTGCTTGCCCAAAATAACCATGAGGTGAAAGAATCACAACATTAAAGACCATGGGAATCCTTCCTAGAAACGTTTCTAAAGTTGATGGATCAGGTGCCTGAAGGATCTCCAAGAGCAAATGAATCATATCCAGCACATGTTCTGCATTGTCTCCCCATCCTTTTTCCAATCCCATTTCTTGTAATCTGTCGACACCAGAGTCAAGTAAGAACCAAACTAAGGCATTGCCATTTGTTTCTTTCTCCTACATCTATAAAATTTGAAACCAATTTTCTTTCCAATATATTCATTCATCTTGAAATCCATTCTGTCATAGGAAGGTATCGATCAAGAAGACATCAGGAAAATTTCCAAAAGAGGTATTCACACTTATAAAAGGAAGCACATGTTAACCTCAGTGAAGTCCTCGAACAATTCCTGCAATATCAATCTTTTTCTTGCTGTAAAATCTTGAATAGAAAAGGAACATATTTGTAATAGAGAAAGTCTTGTAAATTACTTGTGTTCAAACTCTGTATATGGTGTATTCAAGGGGAACTTGTTAAGATGTTCCTCTGCCTTTACCAAGGTTGAGCGTAACTTGGGCAAACTCTGTATCCTCTCATTCAGCATCAGCTTCTGCAAGTTAAAATGACACATGTTATACTTGCCCAAATTCTCAACATACTACAAATGAGAAACTGAAAAGAGCACAAAACCAAGGAAAAATCCTTTTCTAACCAAACCAAAACAAACAGTTCCCCTAACAAAATTTCACATGTCAAAAGTTACTCTTCTATGTGTGTAGGCCACAGGTAATATGCTTTGAATTATCTTTATCCCACCCTGAAGGACTCACATTTAACGGGATATCAATATATTTACTATGATACCAATTTGCTCCTAGAAGTAATATATAAGGCCAGGTTATTGTCAGCAAATTTCAAGAATAAGTACATAACAACATCTAACAAAAATGAAGCAGCAATGTAGTGGAGGAAGAGAATCATCTTCATAATTAGGTTTCTTCTGTTTTAGTTTGATTTGAAATGAGTGTGATGTAGTTAAATATACAGTTTTCTATAAATAACAGAAGCCTAAACAAAAGATGAGGTAGCTCTATGAATTTTTAATCAATTCATATTCTATATCTTTAGAACAGCTAGGCCAGCCTTCTTTGCTATTTGATTTAGATGTATTTTGCATAGATTACATTGGAACTAAACTATCAAACAGAATGATACAATATATGAACCAAGGAAAACAAATGACCTGGCCTCGGTAGTTGTGTGCTCGAAGGAAATCCAACAAGGGCAGCATGCTTTCTTTATCATGAAATAGTCTTGAGGACAAATGTCGATTCAAAAATTGAACTCCACTACCAATGGAAGATGGCCGTGTTGGGCAAGGAAAGGATGCATTGAAAGGCTCAAGGTCTAGCTCCAACACATAGTTATCCTTGACACTGCAAAATACAAAGCTGTATGATTGGCTTATCCAAGTAAAAAGAGGAGCGAGTCTCTATTTGTGCACCTGTGACAGTATATAGAGAATATGAAAAAGAGCAAAACATATTTGGATTTAAAGTTTATATCACCTATATACATGCACCTAAAGTGGATAGATGCATTTGCAAGGTTTATTACCTTCTTCTGTAATAAACCTTGCAAATGCATCTTCTGTATTTTGTAATGCAGGGGAAAAAATCAAGAAAACTTTTAAAAAGATATATAAATAGAGAATGGCAATGATCTTCAACAAGTAACTTTACAATTTATAAAAGTTATCTAGTTATGAGACTTTCAATATATCACTGACAAAATCTGCACTTATAGCATTTTCCATTTTTAATTTAATAGACTATGGGTCAACAATGTAAATCACTACCTTCCATTCACAAGGTGTTCCTTGAATTCCAAATATTCAGCTACAGAAAGTTGTTCCACAGCAAGTTCATCAACATTGACACGAACATAATCCCACACACCAGGCCTTGGCCGTACAGCAAGAACTACCCATGGTGGAAGAATGATGGCCTCCTGCAACATATGTCATATTGCCATGAGCAACAAATAACTACACACACATTTTGTGACAAGTACAACTACACTGATTTCGAAATCTACTGGTCAAGGAAATATGCAATAATGTTGTATGTTGTTAAAACAACAAAAAGGGTTTGACTATACCTGCGTGGACCTCAACACATCTCCAAATAGCCCATCTCGGAGCTTTTGAAGTTCATCATTCTCTCCTATTATCTCTGCTAGTCCATCTAATAGATGATGAGGCTGTAAAATCTTCTTCCCTTGTGCTACATATCTGCAACATTAAACAAAAAAGGGAATTCTTCAAAAGATCATGGGAATATATAAACATCTTACCATGTCCTATATTATATAAACTGTCCTTGTTGGTTACCTCAATTTAAAGAACATAAATTTTTTAATCCTTTAATCTTTCATAAGTTCTCTTGTGGACTATTAGAAGAACATGCAGAGCACAACTCTTCTTTTAAGAATTGAGTTCCTCCAATATGGTAAAAGCAGCAAGTTTTCTCTGACATGTTCGAAAAATATAATATCGAAGAGTTTTACAGCATTCGCACAATCAATATTTCTCCTCTCAGACTATTGATTGTTCTGATTCTGATTTTTAGCTGGCGACAACCAGAGCTCAAACATAACTCCACACTTATTAGGTGCCCACACTTTCACTGTGGCTTGGTGGTTTGCAGTGTGCACCACCCATATTGTGTAACTCTGCATGGGCATGCTCCTAAACACCCTCTTTTAATTACATGTCTGTGCTCTTCGATAAAGGCCAATTAGTTCACCTATGCATGCCCCTAAGTTGAGAGCAAGCCCTACAATGCCCCACTAGTATATGCAATAGCTCATTCTCGAATAGCTTCAATAGTGGAGAAACTTACGGAAGAAATTTAGTTTCCCAATACAGTTTACAGATTTTGGAATTTACAATAAGATCACAAAATGAGGTGATAAGTAAAAACTTAAAAAGTAAACATTGTTCTTTCCCTTTCTATTCTCTTGGGTAGAGTGCAAATGTTCAATGTAGAGAAATGTTTGTCCACTCTTTGGAATTAAAGAGGCAAAAACTGAATGCTAGCCATAGATATTAGAAAGCCTAGTGTGAACAACCAATATCAAAAAAATGCTATTCTTTTTAATTCTGAAACAGCCCTTAGAACAATTACTCCTAATAGGTTTTCAAATTTGCATTTAAATGTCTACTTAGCCTCCATTATGACCTTCCTTAAATTCTATGCAAGTTCATGTTACATATTCATCCGTAAGCAAAAAAAATATTTCGCTGATGGTTGTAATTCATTATTTCTAGTTAAAACAACATTACCACCAAAACAGAGAGATACACTCTTATCTGAAGTCAGTACCTTTTAGTGCTATTAAAAATATATCTACTCAATGCTATTAGCCTGAAGAAAATATATCAAAGTTCAAATTTCCTTGTCCACATTTCATCTCAAAAATCATTTTTCTCATTGGTCTGCAGGCTGGAATCTGGATATTATTCTTATGCTTCTCCCTTAAAAAATCCTTTTAGGCGGCTATCAATCCCATCACCCCAGCCCTAATAGAGAACTTTTCACATAATGCCGTCTTCTAGCCCCCCAAAAAGGAAGGAACAGAAGCCTGTTCAGGAACAAAACAAACTATAACTGCTCTGTTTCAAGTATTACAGAAATTCAAGTAGCCTTCATGAAAATCCAACAATAGAAAACAAACAGCCTATCTTACATAGCAACAATGTAAGCCCTGATGGTCAGACAAGAACAACAGTTTGCCTCAATGAGACAGTCTGATAGTAAAGATTCAAGAACCCACCAAAAGAAAAAGAGATGAAACAAGGATACTGACTAGTTAAAGCCCATCCTGTTGATTCCATCACTTATAAGGCCCGATCTTACAAATTGGAACCTAATTTCGCCAATATGTGAATCTTACAATGTAAGACAGGGGAGGTGGTCAATTGCAGTGAAAAAACGTCCAGCAACAAATCAAAGTTCATGAGGTGGTGGATAGAAAACATCGGGATTGATGCCTATTAAGCAGAAATCAGGCCCGGGTTTAGATGGATTTGAGCTAATGATCCTACTATGAGACATTTCCAATTAACAAATATAGAAATGCTTGAATCGTAGAGAACGTAAGAACAGCAACCAAGTAAAATAGCTACCGCGCAAGAGGCAATTATGTACCACGTTCCATAAATACAACAAGGCAACCATGGTTACTTGACATCCCCCCGCTGGTTACACCTAGATATTGCAGCAATCCTACAATTGATGATAACAAGTGACTACCACTATTGAGCAATTTGGGCATAGCCATCTTAACCACAACTATAACCAATATCAACAAGGTGAACTGATCATACCATTTTCCTGGGCAGGGGTCATTTCAGACAAAAACTCTAAAACCATATTCAACATACCGCACCCACTAACCTTACACCCTACACCCTTGAACTTCTCTCAGCAACACACTCTCACAAACTTGCAATCTGCAATGCCCCACTAAAATCACAAAACCCACCAGGAATACCGAGCACCTACAAACTCAACATACAATCCAGATCATATTCTCAAAAACCGACAAAGCGCATAAAATACCCAAATACACCTTACACCCCTGAACACCCCTCCTGGGATTCCAACCCTTAATACTTAGGCTACACAGTTGCATTAATGCAGAAAATGCAGATACTGAACACTTATACATATATAATGGGCATTCTGATAAAATCAACCATCAGGGAAGGGAAACGGGAATTACCTTGAAAACAGAGAAACTATTTCGTTGCGATGCTCAGAAAGCGTGTCCTGAACACGCTCTCGAGAGCTCAGAGCACGGGTCAGCGTTGCAGCAACCATATTGGCCTTTGCCTTTGCCTCTTGATGGATGCCAATACCACCAAACAATAAAGAGATTGAGCTTGCTATTTGGTCTTAGAAACTAGCCCTCCCAGAATTCTGATTGATCCTCTGATAACAGAATTCAATTATATGCTCACTGTAATAACTATAGACTCCCTAAACTTTTCAAAAATATAAAAGCAGAGAGCTTCCAGAGAGTTTGACAAATTAGCAGTAACGCCTTCTATGAAAAGAGAGCTTCCAGAGAGTTTGACGAATTAACAGTAACGCCTTCTATGAAAAGAAAAGCTCATAATTGTCGGACACGAAAACTTGTCGAGAAAGAAGCGTGGAAGAATAGGATAGGAGCGGGGTATTTATATCGTCCGAGTCTGCACGAGAAGGTGGTACTTTGATGTTAGGTGAGTCAGGCAAAACCATCAAATCAAATTTAAAATATCAGAAAAGAAAACACAAACCATCAAATCAGGGAAGGAAATCTAATATTATGAAAAGCGGTTTCCCAGGGTTGTGCTGCTCTCAAGTCAATTCATCTGGGCGGACTTTTCCTGTTGCCCAGGGGTGTAAGATTCTCATACGTGGTTGTACACATCGGATTTTCTGCGACAGTGTAGCATAATGCATTGTGTGATGGTGGCTTTCCATTGGCTTGATTTGTCTAAAACAGTGAGTCTCCTCGCCACTGGAATTCACTGTCAGTACGGAAGGTAGTAACACGTTCAGCTCCATCGAATAAGTAAATCATCATGTCTGTCCATTGTCTGA
>SNQJ01S0190635.1:0-18076 GCA_010110895.2 Picea sitchensis | reverse complement strand
AATTGTTCATGATCTAACACACTTGTGGTAATATGATTGGTTGATAGTTTGAACATATATGCTCATGGTCTAATCTAAATTTTAAACTATCACATTTAACACATTTCAAGCATTCATTTTAAGTCATTCAAACCTCACAGCCTAGTACATTTCTTTAAGCACATTGGACACATTTACATTTTGGGTTTAAATGCTTAACTTGTCCATGGTTTAAGGTGCTCACGGCCTACTCTTGGTTTATCACTCACCTTTGGTACACACACATATAACATCTATGGTTTAAATGTGATGGTTTAATACTTGTGCTCATGTTATAATTCATTTGTCTCTTAAAGCTATCACACTTAAAGTTTATTGCAACAACACACATTACATCATCCATTCACTCGCTCATGGTTTAAACATCTAAGTGCTTCAAGTTTCATCTTTCATTCCTTTCCAAGTATCATTACAGGCTTTATGGTTCATGGTTATATAATTGACATATCTTACATGTGATGGTACATTGATGGTTTAAACACTCATTACAATATTGCTCTATCTTTATATGTTTATGGTGTAATCTTTCATTTGCAAGCAGTTGTTTTTAACACTTTTTGCTCACGGCCATACGTTAAATCACTTAAATAAAAGTGTTTAAAACTTATCTAAAACGTACCCAACACACCTAAAGACCCACCCGAGGGTCCACCTAAAGACCTGACCTGAGGGTCCCTAAAACATTTAGAAACAACATTCTAAGGGTCTTCAATAACTTATTCTACCATCTAAAATGGGTAAGAGGGCCAGTCTTTGGGGAAGAGGCGGGGGACCGTCCCGTGATTTCTGCTGGGGAGATCCTCTGACTACTTCATTGTGGTGAAGTGATCGGGCTGACCTTGAGCTGGGTTGGGGACCTCGTAGCCCCAGTATCATCTTGAGCACCGGGCAGCTATTTGGTGGAATTAGAAGTTAAGACACACATCTAGTTAGGGGTGGGAATCTAAAATACTGCATATACACTAGTTGCGTAGATCACATTGTATATGTTTGGGAAGTAGATGCATTGATAGGCTAACACAATACATCTTGTGATAATCTCATTGCTTTATTTATCTATTTGCAACTAATTGTCTCTATCTCTCATATGATTATTTGGTTATCTCATTGAATATCTTGTAATCAATTTATTGTGGTGTGGATAAAGCAAGTGGTTGAGTATCCCACTTGAGGAGTGCATCACTTGTTTGATCTTTGAGTGCTTGAGTGGTTAGATTCCAGTGAAGGCAGTCCAAGTGAGTAAGTGCCACTTGGGGCATGCTTTGGCCCTAGGGTGTGAATTCTTTATCTCTTGCATTTGTATCTATTGTATATCTTTGTATATCTCTATTTCCATTGTGAACTTGTATGAACTTGTAAGAAGTTCTAATCTTTGGGGTTTGGGAAGTTTGAGCTCATTAAATTATAAAGCCTTGTTGTAACGAACCACCCTACACATAGTTGACCCCTTGCCCACCTTTAGGCACTACTCTTAGTTGACCTAGGAAAAGGGCTGACTTTGCATATAGACTTAGATTTGAACTTGCATTGTTGCTTGTCATACTAGGCTAGTTTTCCCCTTGGCCTATAATCAATTGAAACTAACTCCTAGAACATTGTAATTAAAATTAACTTAGTAATCTAGGATCACTCCCCCTTGGCTTCCTTAGGAGTAAGCCTAGAAGGAAGAAGCTTCCAGTCAAGGTGACAGGCTGGCTTAGACATTAGGACTCCGAGGGCACACTATGAGCAGGACTTAGCTCACGTTTGCAAGTGCATAAGGACGGCAACACTGACAGAAAGGCATATTTTGACTCAGAGGGAGCAGTCTCGAATATGGGTTAGTCCTTGTCCAACAACAGAATCAGCAGACCTCTATCAGTTTCCTTTGAGAGGAAACCAACCTGATGCCAAGAACATTAAAGGAAGCGAAAGCCCTAGCACCTAAAAAGCATCGCACAGAAGCAGTAAACCGTGATGCATATTCTGGTCCCTAGATGAAGTGTGAATCATGATTGATCTCAAACTTCCTAAATTGAATAAGGAAGCCACCGTAATGCAAGAAAGAATGATGTATGGTCGGTAGAGTACTCAGGACTCATGACGAGATCTCCACCTCTTCAGATTTTTTTGGCCAATCTCTTGTTTTGAATACTTCATCTAACAGACATTAACCTTGTTTTAACAGTAAAAAAAACAAGAAGCTATCCATGAAAAGAACCTCATTTTCATTTGGTTCTTACAGGAAAGATTTTTTTTTATCTCAGATTAAGAGGGAGCTTTTCTAAAGAGATTGAAATGAAAGACCTGGATCTTTCACATTACTGAGCATAAAGTTTTGACAGAAACCAGGAGAAATATTTCACTCAGAGTAAATATGCCATAGATACCCTCCGCAGATTTGGCATGATGAACTGCAAATACATGAGCACACAAGTGATCTCTAATTTAAAGAATCTACGAGGTCGTGCCACAAGCTCGATCCAAAAGTTCTCGAGAATGTACATCCGTATAATGTATAAGTGAACCAAATCATTTTACATACCGTCGGAAACACATTTTGAGATACTTGCCTCTATACACCTCAAGTGAGGTATATGGCTCCATGGTTTCACAAGTTTAGGGATTGGATGGATTGTTGTGGACCGAAGAGTACTTCCGATATTGGTTTCAGCCTTTGGTTCAATCCATGATTTCCTCGGGTCCAATAGGAAACAGTGGCTCAGAGTTCAAAAAGCACCGCAGAGGCAGAGGGAAAGCATTAGCCGCCGGCGAAAGTGCCAGCAGGGTTCGTGTAGTTACTTCGTGACTTATTCGTCATATTGCTCACGCTATACATCAAGGACAATTAGACCGTGAGAAGCTCACTGAGAACCCGGTGTCTCATGACAGATCAAAACACATTGAAATGAGATATCATTATATCCGATATATGATTCAGAGGAAAGTTCTAAGCTTACAGTATGTTCCGACAGCCGAACAGACAGCAGACATCTTCAACAAGCCACTTCCCTTGATAAAGTTTGCATACTGCACAAGCTTGGTGTAGTCGGTAACACCTCTTGCCGAGAGGGAGTACAACCTAAGCAATGAGCCATTCTCCTAGAGGATGGCTAAGACCTAGATGAGATCTAGGGCCCCCGTGCACTCCTCAAGTATGTGGTCTGGGACCAAAGTTGATAAAGACCCTAGACACGTCTAGGGCCCCCGGACTGGTCTGGTGGTACCATGCCCGGTATTGCCTCTTGGTCTGGGACCATGCAGTTGAAGACCCTAGATATACCTAGGGCCCCGGGACTGGGTCCAAGGTAATCACGTCTGGCATTGGGCTCTTTGGTCCGTAATCAAGATGTTGAAGACCCTAGATATATCTAGGCCCCCGGATCATTCAAGGTACCCATTGGGTTTCTTGGTCCGGGACCAAGATGTTGAAGACCCTAGATATATCTAGGCCCCCGACTGGTCCAGGGTACCCATGCCCGGGTCATTGCCTCTTGGTCGGGGACCAAGATGTTAAAGACCCTAGATAGCTCTAGGGCCCATGGACTGGTTCAGTGCCCATGCCCAAGTAATGGGTCGCATCCTTGGTCTCTCTAACTGCTAAGACCTCAGGAAAAGACCTCGGGCTACTTGATGGTACATGATCTTCCCCGAGGAAGGACATCAAGCAAGAGGGATAAGTCCCATAATGCGCTGATGATAAAGTAATAGGTTCACCATATGATTTGAAGGAATTAGTAAAGCCACCTTGCAAACCCACCCCTACCCTTGGCTATTTGTTTTGGGCTTTC
Source organism: Picea sitchensis (assembly GCA_010110895.2). NCBI lineage: Eukaryota > Viridiplantae > Streptophyta > Pinopsida > Pinales > Pinaceae > Picea > Picea sitchensis. The sequence goes on along the minus strand of SNQJ01S0190635.1, from coordinate 14,267 downwards.
ATTGGTTTATTTAGGGGTTATGTTCTAAAGTTAAACTTTAATACTGTCACATGTTTAAATTTCTAATTTAAAACATGTGACTCTCTAAAGTAACTTAACCTAGCCCTAACATTGCCCCAACCTAGCCCTCTAACCTATTACTATTTAATAGACCCTCCCTCTACTCCTATGCCACAATCAACTATTCTACTTGTGCTAGCGTGTGGTTATTCTTGTTCCAAGGGCCTCACCAACCTGATGTTGTATATCCGTATTTCAGCCTTATTTCGTGGAGAGGTTCCTTTTTATCCCTCGCTCATGGGTTTCTTTGACTTTTTAGTGAGAAGCAGCTCCTTGATAACCGCTGTATAATAGCACTTTGAAGGATAGCCGCTGCCCCTTTGGTAGAACTTGATGTGCTCGGCCCCACTGTCTTCCCTTTTGGTTGATATGGTTAACTTAGTCAGTGTCAAGCTTGCTGTGTCTTAACTGTTGGGTGCCGCACCTCTTATTCTAGCTGCTGTGTCTCCTCTGTAGGTGCCGCATCCTTAACTGATGTGTGCTTGTTTTCTATGGGTGCCTCGTCCTATCTCAGCTGTGGGTTTTCATTTAAGGGTATGACCCTTATTCAGATCTGCTATATTGTGTATTTTATTCCTTGTCTTTGTGGGGTGGATCTTCCACAAGAGAAGTAAGGGTTTATCTACGTAATCTCGCGGGTATAGATCTGGGGGTTTCTTTGGCTGGGAAGGGCTTGGGTCCTTGGTGTCTTTGTTCCAAAAACCCTAAGCTTGGTGGCTTGAAAGTTCCTCTTCAACCTTGGCATAATAGATCCTTTGTAGATTCTTGAACTGAACCTTTGTCTAAGAATACAAGGATTTACACCAATTTCTGTGGTTTGTATATCTTCATAGGTAAGCAAGGTGTACCGTGTATGTTTCCTACTTGTTTTCCCAGATTCAGACCGAAGCCTACTATAGAATTCTGTTTCATTGAATACATTGTCAACTGCTGCTATATAGATCATAGATAAGTCTGACCAAGGTTATACGTGACTGCTAGATAAGCTCCATCACCGGCTATATACAGATTTGTTAGATGCCAATGTCATCCTACCATGCCCGTTCCATTCTAACCAAGTCACACGCATATGTTGTTACAAGTTTAGAGAGTTTTAAGATCCGAGATCTATTGCTGCGGATCCTCGCGGGTTTCTTGTTCTTCTACTATCATTGTTTGTTATAGATCTATCTCTCTATGTTGCTTATGTTTCAGATCTAAGTTATTCTTGCATTAAAATTAAAAGAGACTGCTGTTTTGAAATTTACCCTAAAACCTAACAGCAGGGAATCAAGATGACTTACCTACTTACCTAGGGCATGGGCCCTGAAGAATTCATGTGACTTGGATGTGAGGTCAGAGAAGAAACCCATCTACTAGTAGTGGCATATTTCTCCCATCTAATGTTGTCAGATAGTACCTTTATTTGTCAGACTTCTTCCTGATGATGTAAGGGCCAAGCCAAGAATTGTTGTCTTTTTGTTCATATCTAGGCTTTCCCTTTCTTTTGTCCCACATGAGAACAAGACTTCCTTCATTGAAATTGGTGCAAGGTGTATTTTCGTCGTATGGAGGCTTTGTGTGCATTGTATCTTCGATGAATTATTCATTTTTCTCATCTTCCTTCTGTATAATATGAATAGATTCCAACTCCTTCTTATGGTATTGTGGAGTATTATTTTTATCTGTCCATAGGAGAAACATCTCTACTGCATCTTCCTACATGAAGGGTAAATCAGATGGATCATACTCAAAAATATGTGGAGGTATATCATGGTAGTGTTCACTAACATAGTTGGGCCCCCTCATATTAATCACATGTGTGTCTTTCTTTTCCCTATTATACAAGATCTCATGCGTGCCATCGCCCATCGGAATATATGCATGTGTGAGGTTCATACTAAGGAAACCTCCAAGGGCTGAGGACCAAGTCCTCGACAAGAGCATACCCCAGGCATCAGGGACATCGATCACCAATATATCCATGAGGACGTCGATATGTGGGAAATCTATCAAAAATACCTCAACGTCTTCACATACTCCCAAGACCTTAACTCTTCTTGAATCAATACCGCATACATTGCCATAAGGTCGGGTTGTCTTCAAGCCAAGTTGTTTCATTACCATCAAATATATGAAATTTGTTGAGGCCCCTAAATCAAGCATGCAGTTGTTCAAGCAGAGGCCATTCATGCCTAATGAGAGATAGAATGGAGGGTTATTGTCCTTTGGTTGATCAAGATACATAGTGTTTAACATGATGGGATGATCCTCCTTCTCAAATAGCACCTGTAATATCCTCAAAATTTCCCCTTTTACAAAAGGGATCTTACACATCTCTGTCACTGGGACCATCATATTCAGTTTTCCAAACATGTTTACAACATTTGTATTCAGTTGAATGTCATCTATAGGAGTTGTCTTAGGAATAACCTCACATATCGATGGTGGAGGTGGTGGATCCACCTTTCCTGTTGTTGGAAGAGGAGTATCAGGATGTAATGGAGGGGCAAAAGCATTCTTTATTCTGTAGGCTAAAATTTCCCTCCTCCTTAATTCCTTCTTCTGATCATCTATCAGTTTATTTAAGGCTCGGATTCTCCCCTCTTTCTCCTATTCTTCTGGCTTCAATGATATGTTCTTGAGTAACTTGTTCATCGTTGAGATTGAAAATCATGAAGTTTATATCATCAGGATAATCTTCATCTTGTCGGGGGCATTCATCTTCCCTGTGGGGTTCTTGGCATGGGAGACACCATGCTTCTATATCAATTGTTCCAATAGGTTTCAAAGTATCTGGGGCTTTCCCCTCTTGTTGAAGTCTTGGCTTCCAACCGGTGGCATCTCTCTGTTGTCTGGCAAACTGAGGTTTGGGAGTAGATTATTTTCTTTCCACTATAGTCATACGGTTCAGAAGTTGATCCTTCACCTGGAAAAACTGAGTATTCATTCGATCTATCTTATGAATCATGAGAGAAATTGGATCAAGAGCACTATTGTTTGAAACATTCGTCCTTGATTTTGTCTTGTTGTGGGGATATTGAAAAGGTTCTATTTTTGAATCAAAGAGATTCTCTTCAATGTCGATATTGAACTCTTTAGCCTCTGCCAATGATGTAGGCTTTTCATCTTTAAGAAGGTATCAGAACTGTCCTTCAAAGGCATCCATCTAAAGGATACAAATTGATGATGCTATAGGATGGTATTCTGTTGGAATTTGATTGTACAACCTATCAAATCTTGAAATGAATTCCTTTACCATTTCATTCTCATTTTTCTTTATTTTATTGAACTGAGTTTGAAGTGTCCCACCAATTTTTTTCTCGACCATCTGCAGCAAATAGTCTCATGGCCACATCTTCGTGATCAATACCTGCATTTTACATATCCCCTCCCATGACATAAATGTGGTCTTCAGTAGTTATCACATTGTTTCCTGGGAAATTTGGCAACCACTTGTTGACATCTATTGGCATTTGGTTAGGATAACCTTGGATATTTGTCATGTTAAGCGGTTTGTATAGGTCTCTTTCCCAAGGGAGAGACTTTGGAGAAAGGGGAAGGGATCTATGGAAAATGTTTTTAGCAATGGGAGACTTGAGAGGAGGCCTTCTTTGATAAACCTTAGAAGGATTGAACCTCTCAGGGGGAAAAGGTTTGGGAAAAGAAGGGTTCTGGGAAGGTGGAGTCACCAGATGAGTTTCAAAATGAACTCATCAAGCAAGGTGAAAAGGGAACTTTCCTTGGGTGGAGTCTCTAGGTAAGCTAAGGGAAAGGATTTGGGATAGATTACCAAAGTGTCGTTAGGGTGCGAAGAGGATTCAAAATCCTCCCTGGAAACGACGCCAAAATGTTATAGCGCAAGTCGTAGGTTGGGAAAATACCGACCCAACCGCAGAACAAGTGCTACAACTTGCAAAACCTACACCCAATTTCACCTTCATGTAGGTCTTACACTTCAAAGGTGACTAGGTCACTCTAGGGAGGCAATCATGGTGACCCTAGGGGGATTGAGATGGAGATGGAGGAAAATGGAAATGAAACCCCTAGAGGTCAATTCTAAGTGGAGTGAAAGGTGGAAAGAGGTTCCTTGTAATTCAAGTGATTGTTTCCCCACAGGAATAATACTTCTCTGGATATTTATACCTTCTCGAGACACACGAAAAAACACTTTGCAACAATATATGTTAGCTAGATCGGCAAGTTAATCTTGTTGTCCCTAATTTTCAAAAATAGATAACAGTATATATCAGCAATAAAATGATACTAAAATCTACTCAATAAATGCTAAATATCAAGCAAAAAATGCAAGAGAAAAACTAGTGAATGACTAGTTAAACTCAAGATGAAAAACCAATACTCCTAGCATAAAATATAAGGATGTTGTAAACACTTGTCTACAGAAAATTATATCAGCCTTATGGTTGTAACATTCAACGTATTAAAGAAAAAAAAACAGCCACTGAAATCCCCTCAAACTTTGCCAAAAAGTGCGTTGGACCAAAGAGAACAAGTGTGCAAACTTTGAGCAAAATCCAATGGTTGATAAGAGAGTTATTCAAGCAAGTTAGAGTTTTTGCAGCCCTAATGGTTGAAGATGCAATTTTGTAACAGAAGCAATAAGTATCCCCTATATGGGGATGCCCTAGTGGTTGTGAGGTGCCCAAGGCACATGGAATACAATCCACTTTGCAAGAAATAAAAATGACCGAAAATCATGTTTCCCAATGCAATATTTTATTTCTCCAATGCAGCAAATCGATGACTAGTTCCTTTACTATTGGGTTAATATAGTCAAAAGGAGCTTAGAGAAGATACCTCCTTGGGGGTGTAATCCATTTTTCTTCCCAAGGCAAGTTTCTCTAAGCTAGGGTGTATGCCCTTATACTTCTCTTAGCAAACCCTTAATCAATAAGATGAAGCAAATAAAATTATGAAGGTTATGGTGGGGGTGTATGCCCTTATACTTTCCAACTAGATCCTAGCATAACAATACTTGACTTGAATAAAATGATAGCAAGAGAGTAAAAACCATACCAAGATGAAGAGAAATGCTAAGACAATTCACCACAAGAGCTAGAAAGCATCATCCAAAGCTAGTGCTAGGCCTTCCTCCATCAACCATTCACAGCATAGCCATAAACAAGTGCACAAGAGATAAAATATCTAAGAGGGCCGAAAATTTCAGACCAAAGCTCTCACAAGAGGGAGAGTTATGATTCAAAATGAGATCTTATGATCTCTATTTATACTAAAAGTAGCTAATATAGTTTGTCCACAAAATAAGGAGTAAACCACAATAGTAGGGGTCAACAAGCCTAATATTTCCCCCTTAATAAATTAATATTAAACAATTCACTTAAAATTTCACTTTTTGCACAAATTAAACCCTAATTTAGGAGGACGTCACCCCTTTAGGGGACGTTTTTCCACTTTGAGGAAGTCATTGGTGTTGGAGAAGCATGGATGGGCCTCGAAAGGCCACGTGTCAAGCATCTAGGCACTCATATCATGGTGAAGACCTTCTTCTCCTCAAAACGTCCATGTGAAAAAGAGTGGCACCTCACCACCATGCCCTAGCCCCCAAGGTCATGACATGAAGCTCAAAAGTGGGATGTTTTGCCCCTCCTGGGAAAATCGTTTGGCAAGCAAGGGGTGGGCTAGGTTATCCAAGTCATCATCAAGGTCATCCAAGTATGATCTCTCTCATCTAGCATGCAGTCCCCTGGAATCCAACATGTGGACTTGTAGCCCCATGGAATCCCAAGCTAGGTTTGTTCTCCCAAAATTCTCCACCAGTTAGGTTTTGCAAAGACAAATCAACACACCCTCCAAGGATCTCAAGTCATAACATAATGATAAGCTAATCCAATCAATAAATAACCCATCCAAGCATGTGCATCAAAGATCACTATATCAAACAATTAACATCTCAAAGACACTATGCGACTTGTCAAGCTTAAATATGGGAGGCTTGACGAGGTGTCCTATTAGGTATATCTTGCCCTAGGTCAAGGAGAGATTCCAAGAGGTCCCTCTCTAAGCCATGTAAATTGTATCAGGTGGATGGGGTCAAGACTCAATGGGCATAGGGCTCATGACATACAAGGGGTCGTAGTGTCTCATTCATGGGTGCCTTTGTAGAGGGTGTGTGGTACCTTCATCCGCAATGCACTTTTTCCAAGCCCATCAATCTTCGTTTATCTTTCTTTCTTTATATTTTCTTTCATAATAACATAAGGAGAGATTGAAGTTCATTGTCCTGGCGTGATGACCAGGTGATGGCAATGTCACCCACAAACACCTAATGGAAATGAGAAGGTTGGCTCGTGATGAGACCCCCTTTCTCTCATCCATGCAACTGAGAGTCATTGCCCTAGTTTGGTGACCAGATGATGACAATGCCATACCACTAGATATCCATGGACAAGATAGGTCGACTCGTGATGAGACCTCCTATCCTTCAACTAACCTTTTAATCATTTCTTTATTATATTGTGGGTCCCCTTTATTCAAAGATAAGTGTTTCATTGCTTTCTTGGGTGATCCATGGGTGAAGAATCTGGAAGGTTTATATGAGGCTTTTATCTTTTACCCAGCACCAACCCCTCTGGGCCTTTAGCCCCTTCTTCCTGTAGAATGAGGGACAACCCCTTCTTGGGTCAATATACCCTAAAATCCCAAGAGAAAAGGAAATGGAGGGGAATAATGATGGAAAGTGGTAAGTATGGTCGGGAACAGTACGATGGCTCATTAAGGGAGTTCCTAGTAGCAAACCCATCCCCAAGGAAATACGAGGGAATAGTGTCAACAACCAAGGTGAAGCGGGGAAAAAGGAATAATGTCCAAGCACATATCATGAAATCTAGAAAAATCTAAGATACAACATAATCAAATGGCTTGAATATTGAAATGATGCTCACCATAATACTGACTTGTACCTCATGGATCAAGGCCCACTGCCTTCTAGAAGCCAACTAGTGTGGTGGATGCCATTTGTAAACATGTGACCATATGTGGTGGTGAGTGGGTTTTCCATCTGTTTAAAAGGGTATTGTTGGCCATGTAGTCTCTTGACACTACATATCTACAAATTGAGGGCCTCAAGACATTATATCCTTAGTTATCCACAAAATGGGGATAACAAGACCTTGAAATGTATAGTGTTCATTACTTTTCGTCAGATCCAATTCACTTGAGATCATATACAAATGAGTTGAATTCTCATCATATTTATACTAACTCTTCTCCTTAAAATAGGGTCGACCTTAACCAACAAACTTAATTTTAATATTTTAAAATTAATTGCCAATGGGGCCGACTTGACCAATAACTTTAATTTGATTTTTTCTATTTAATCCATTGGAGTCAACCTGTTCAAACATCACTTTACACTTGCATTATTTATTGCCATAAATTTTTATTCTAATTTTGGGGCCGATCCTAGGGCTTATTTATCATTCGTTTGGGGCTTCTTCACCATAACTTCAGGCTTCTTTGATTGACATCTAGGGATTTCTTGTATACTTCTTCAAGGCATCTTCCCATGAGGGCCATGCATAAAGCTACGCGATAAGGGGACCACTTGAAGACTCCTTCAATTGAACGTATCACTTCCAGGGGCTTATGTTCTTTGCTTTGGGGATTCTTCTAGGATTGACATCAATGACAACCAATTTTATAACAATATCCCCCTTTGGCATTAATGGAAACACTCATACTCCCCCTTTGATCATTTTTCCCCATGTCTTCATACTTCTGATCTTTCTCTCCAAAAAGCAGACCAAAGGGTGCAACAACAAAGAAGCTACAAAAAGACAATGCAATGGAATTGAACATAATTCTAAGGGGCTTATCAGAGTCTAAAAAGAAAAGAAACGAAGTTGGACAACATTCATCAACTAAAGATATTTGCGACAAACTACATGAAAACTACACAAAGGAAGAAATGCAGGAATGTGCAAAAGATCAAAATGAAGATACACCAAAAAAAGAAGCAAGATCAAAGAAAATGGATGGAAGCCCAAATAAACATGTTGTTGATGAATCAAATGAAGAAAGGGTGAAGGAAGTTGAATCAAGTAAGTATTTTTAAGGTGATAAATCAAATCCTTGTGACATTAGATGTACCTATGCAAATAAAAGAAATTTTGACAAAGATAAAGATGAAATAAAAATACATGCCTCGGAAGAAGAAGAGAATGATGAAGTACAATCTTGTTATACCCATTTTGTGGATAACCAAGAAGATTATATCTCGAGGCCCTCGGGTTGCAGATATGGAGTGTCGAGAGACTACATGACTACAGATAGAGACCCTTTTCACCACCACACGGTCGCATATTTTCAGATGGAATCCACCACACCAGCTGGCTTCTGGGAGGCAGTGTTCCTTGCTCAATGAGGTACAAGTCAGTTTTATGGTGAGCATCATTTCAATATTTGAGGCATTCAAGTATGTTGTATCTTGGACTAATTTATATTTCATGATATATGCTTGGACATTATGCATTTTTCCCTGCTTCACCTTGGTGGTTGACATTGTGCCCTAGCAAGTGGTCCTCCTTGGGGATGGGTTTGCTACTAGGAACTCCCTTGAAGAGCCATTGTATCCTTCCTGACCATACTTACCACTTTCCATCACTATTTCCCCCCATTTCCTAGGATTTTAGGGTGTATTGACCCAAGAAGGGGTTGTCCCTCATTCTATGGGAAGAAGGGGCTGAAGGCCCAGAGGGATTGTTATTGGGTAAAATATAAAATCATATGGATAACCCTTTTAGATGCTTTGCCCAGGAATCACCCAAGAAAACAATGAAACACTAATATTTGAGAAAAGGGGGACCCACAAGAAATATGATTAAGAATGCTTAAAAAGGTTAGTTGGATGATAGGAGGTCTCATCAGGAGTCGGCCTATCATGTCCATGGATATATAGTGGTATGACATTACCATCATCCAATCACCAATTCAAGGTAATGGCTCTTAGTTGCATGGTTGAGAGAAAGGGGGTCTCATCACGAGCCAGCCTTCTCATTTCCACTAGGTATTTGTGGGTGACGTTGTCATTATCTAGACACCACGCTAGGGCAGTGGCCTTCAACTTGCCCTTGAATTTATGAAAGAAACAAAGAATGACAAAATAATGGGTTTGGAAAAAATGCATTGCAAACGAAGGTACCACACACCCTCTACAAAGGAACCCACGAATGAGACACTACGACCCCTTCTATTTCATGAACCCTATGCCCATTGAGTCTTGACCCTAACCACTTCACCCACTTTACATGTCTTAGAGATGGATCTCTTGGAAACTATCCTTGACCTAGGGAAAGATCTACCCAATAGGACACCTCGTCAACCCTTGCATATTCAAGCTTAACAAGTCACATAATGTCTTTGAGCACTTAATTGTTTGACATAGTAATCTTGGATTCACTCATCATGATATTATGACTTGAGATCCTTGGAGGGTGTGCTTATTTGTCTTTGTAGGACCTAGTTGGTGGACAATTTTGGAAGAATAAGACTAGCTTGGGCTTCCATGGGGCTTGAAGCCCACAGGTGGATGTCAAGGGCCCGCATGTCGGATGAGAGAGATGAAACCTCAGAGGCATAGAAGATGACTTGGACGACATAACCTATCCCCCACATGCCAAACATTTTTCCTAGGAGAGTCAAAATGTCACCTCTAGAGGCATAACGTCACCTTGGGGGGTTAGGGTTTGGTGGTGAGGTTGACATGCATTGGCACAAGGACGTTTTGATGGGCTTGAGGCTTTGACCATGAAGGAAGTTATTTAGATTCTTGACATGTGTCTTTGGGAATCGTTTCTACACTCCTCCATCACCAACGACCTCCTAGTGCCAAAACGTCCCCTAAAGGGGTGACGTCTTTATAAACTAGGTTTTTTCTTTCTACAAAAGTGAAATTAAAGTGAATTTTTTAATATTACTTTTTAAAGGGGAAAATAATAGGGTTTTTGACTCCTAGTCTTGTGGTTTACCCTTAATTATGTGGACAAACTATCTTAGTGAAATTTTGTATAAATAAGAGATCATAAGATCTCATTATGACATAACTCTCCCTCTTGTGAGAAGTACTTGGACTGAAATTTTTTCTACCCTTGGGGGTTTTTGCTCTCTTGTACTATGATATGGTTTCTCTTTGGTTGTGGAGTTGATGATGATGATGTGTTATCTCTTGGAGGTCATTCTTTTGCTATTGTGGAGGTTTACTTTGGCATGTTAAAGATTTTTTGTTGAATGGTATGGTTTCTACTTTGTTATTATCATTTGTGTTAGCACATGGGAGTCACACTCTGACTGCTAAGAGTGTAAGCCCATTACCCATCAAATTTTAAATATATATTTATAAAGTGATGGCAAATGAATGAGGAAAATTCAGGAAAATAGTGTCAATAACATATCACTCCACACAATATACACCAGCAAGTAAAGTTTTGAATAACTTAGATCAGGTTTAAAAGAGTAAAAATGGACAGATGGAAGACATGGAAAGGAAAGATGAAATATGTCTAACATTGACATCAGGTAGTAGATAGACATATGAAGAACACCCCTGAAACAAGAACTTCTTATAATCAAAGGGAAATTCTGACCAAATTATAGACAATATTACAACAGATCCTCTATTGCAACAAAGCTACAATAAAGCCTATTGAATCATTCAATAACAGTAATCATATTTAGATCGAAAATGTGACAAGAAAGAAATAATTTATTTCTATTATTCAAAATGTCTTAAGTTTGATCTATACCATAGGAGCTATCCTCTGTTACATGAACAATATGAAAAATATTAGTTTTTCTCAAAACATTTGAACCCACTATCAGACTTACAAATATTTTTTTATATCCTAGACTGTCAGTGACAGCACTACAATTCGAATAAAAACTTTCCTAAGATCCATGTGCCTTCAAAGTGGTGTGGCAACAAGTGAATAACAAAAAATAACAAAAAGCTAAAATTTAGCCTGATGTTGGAAACGTCTTCAACACCTTCTTTATGGATGATGAAGTGTCTCTTTAAGCATTTTTCCCTTTGGCAGGTGGCCATCCATCTCACAACTGACCATTTAGACATCTGGCATGCATCCATCGAACACTTGGTAGCTGCTTACTCCTTTCAAAACTTCCAGAACAAGAGTCCGCAGCACAGTTTGCAGCGCCTGTCTGCAATTAAAACCAAAACACCAATGTTCTTCTTTGTATCCTTGATTATTTTTGGAGTGTTTTTGGAAACTGATGAAATTCCAGAGAGGATGTCATGAACTCTCTATTGATATAATTTTTCAAAATTTGTGTACAGTGAACCTTTAATGTTGACACTGTCTACCTGAAACTCTAGAAGTTGTTGAGATTTCCTCCTCAATTCTATTTCGTTTGCTGCCATCTGGAAATAATATCTATGATTATTTCTATCGAATCCTGATACTACCAAATGTTGATGATGTGCTACCAATATATTATAACCATTTCCACAAATTAATGCAGCAAGTCCACACAAGGCCTTAGGTAATAGCCACCAAAACTTGTCCTTCCAGCTCTATGAAGTTAACATGATGTATTCGCATGCTCTTGAACACCAAGCCTTCTGATAAGGCAGTTCCCTCATTATTACTTCAACGTGAACTCAAACAAAAAACTGTCCAAAGAAAAAGACACAGAAACTATGTTTCTAGGGTCTTATTGAATTCCTTTTAACTAGTAATAAGTCAAGCAGTAGGATTGTTATCATTCTTTTGTGCATCTTATGCATCTCGGTTGCCACTTTGTGTACTGAGCTCCTTTCAATTTGAATAGATAATATTGACCATGTTGAATTACACATTTCGGGAACAAAATCCTTCAATGCATTCTATGGTGGCAATATTTGGCTTGCCTGTAGATATACCTTTTAGAAACAATCATAGTCCTGCTATTCCTCCTTATTAATAGAACAGATTCATATGTATTTTATATCTCAGCAGTGCTCCTGCTCTGCAAGCATCTTACCAAATTTGTTTTTGTTTAAGGGCCCATCTTATCTGGCATCTGACTCTTTGCAAGATATTTAAAACACCAGTTGTAAGTGAGAGGAGGAGAAATTGTTCCTTCAAGCAAGGGTGGAAGGAGCTCGTTCAATAAAATGACAATTTTGTGTATCTAGTCAGTAGACATGCCCAGAGAAAGGGAAACTGGTATGCCTGAGAGCATGCTAGAACCAACACGAACATCTCCAACAATTATCTAAATCATGAAATGAAAAAGATTTGTAAATATTGGCAGAACATTCAATATAAAATCCCCTGCATCAGATGGAAGCTTCACTGCGCAACTCAACCCAAAAATCCTTCTTATGTCAACGCATTTGACACTAGTGTGCTTTGTCTTGAGAACCTCCCTCAACACTCGACACCCGGTTGACTTGTTATTCATGCATCTAGACTCCTCAAGGTTTTTTTAATACTTCGAAATCGGGTATGGCTCTTTAAATGTAACTTGTTGAATGTTGTCGATGTTAGGCACGAGCATTGGTGTTGGCATCTGATTACAGAGAAAATGGATTTGAAACCTGTATATGAACATTGGGAAATGATGTTTTGAATGATTTTCTTAACCTTGGCATGAGCGTGGATGTTCAATATCCAGCTGGAATGGCACTTCCTCATGTCTCGGGCATACTCGGTGTTCCTCGTGCTTTAGAATTATATAATGGACAGTGCATCAATAACTTGTTAGTGATGGTATTTTGAAAACCTTCTTGGATTCTTTCAATTGTGGAGCTTGGACAATGGAAATCCGACCAGTAGCATAACACCTGACACTTTTAATGAAAAAACAATCAGCACTTAGCGTTTGAACTCCATTCACCCAGCGAGATTAACACCTAGGACTGTGACTCGACAATGACAAATCCTTGATTGATAAATGACGATAGGGGTTTGATACTTGGTGTCAATTTTGAGAACATGCCTCTCGTCACTTTAAGCTGAAGTTCCTCACCTTGGCTTCGGCACTTGGTCTTTAAGCATTTTTTGGTTTTACCTCGATGGGATAATCCCACATTGGTAGTGCATCCCTAAAACTGTTGTTTATATACGACACCATCCCATTATTGTTTTGATGCATTGTGCACGAACTAGAGCCCTTACTTGATGGCTTGGCTCTTCATGTTGGGCCCCTCGTGGCCTTTGTGTTGTTGACTTTATATGTATACTTAGATCCTGGTGCTTGGTAGACTTGATGAGATAATTAGAGATTGGGCCTGTAGGCCCAATATTTTTGGCCAAAATAATAAGCTCGAGAAACCAATTTGGACGAAAAGCCAAAAAAATAACTTTTTGCTCCTACCATGTAAAATGTTGCTCAATTTTTTTGTAGTAATTATGAATTTTGATTTCAAATGGAGATTAGCAGTTATAATGATTTTAAAACCTAATCATTGTTATAATTAGGCTTTGTCCATCAAGACAAATGCAAACCTATTTGAATAAATGAGGTCTTAGGAGGATGAAAAGTCTTAACGAGGTGTGTTGCTTGGGAAGACTATGATAGGAACTTTGACGTTTATAATACAAACCAGGAAAAATATCACGGGATTTGGGAAAAAACGACAATAAGAGCTCATCAAGAATAGATGAAAGAATTTGGAGGATGTGGGAATGACAAAAGTTTCAAAGATTTTTTAAATCTGGCGCAAAAAATTTGGTGAAGGAGCTAAAATTTTAATGGTGTGCATTTGAGCGCTAACATTGACTCCAACTGGGATGGAGGCCTCCCTGTGAGGCTCCAAGAACCTAGTAGTTACAGTGTCCTTATCCATTGGGCTATGGATTCATATATGCAACCAACCTATGTAACACTGCCAAAATCTTCCACTTATTCAAGCAAACTGATAAAAAGCAAATGCTCGGGAAGCGAGCTTATTACCTACGCTGCCCTACTCTAACCATATCTCCACTTTGGTCAATTAAATGCAAATTTCCACAACAACCATTCAAGTAACTCCATGGCTGAAATAATCCCATTTATGCCACTGATCAATAAATAATGACAGAAAGTCCCTGAGGTGTAGGACAGTCGGTGACAGAGTGTGTTGTTAAGCCACTCTGTGTGAAAAGTCACCGGTTCGAAACCTGCGGGGACAAAAAATCCAACCATGTTAAGGGTTGGTGTGGCTCAGGCCGGGTGCGATCCCCGGGTGATTTTGACGGCTTAGATGC
>SNQJ01S0190634.1:0-18076 GCA_010110895.2 Picea sitchensis | reverse complement strand
ATGCGCCTGATTCTATCGGTAGGCACTGAAGGATGTGGGAAAAATTCTCCATCATTTCGTCCCTCTGTCATGTGAGAGCTTGCTCAAGCAACAGACTGATAGGATCGTCTGCTCCATCATTTTTCTTTTCTTCCGCCATTGAGGGTTTCTTGGGTGTGCGAGATCGATTGTCCTCAAGAGAGACAAGCTCGAGACCCAACTTGCTATACTCGGACCTCGTCGGGGACATGCACTGAAAAACGATCAAGAGAAGCCTGCTCTGATACCACTGATCCAGAATATTTTCTGTACGAAATGAGAGCGGAGATATAACACAGAAATATTCAGAGATATTGCAAGAGAGACAACAATATAACAGAGATATAATGGAAATATAACAAGAGTCACATATATACAGTAATACGCGATTTCTATTAATGAAATAAATGTACAGAGATTGTAAAAGTACAGAGTGAAAGACTCGCTAGAATGGTGGTAGCTTATCTCTGAGAAGAGATGTGACGGCTACTTGCATTCGCAAGAAGATAATTACAATGAGGCTCTAAAGGCCTTTTTACAATAAATAGGAATGCCAAAAAACCTAGACATCCAAAAACCTAACCCTGGGAGATGAAGCACCAAAAGTCATGTGGGCCCCGTTTGGGTAAGTTGGTGCATCAACTTCCCGGGGTCGTAACTTTTGCATACGATCTCTGTTTTAGGCATATGATAGCTCATTGGAAAGATCTATCCGAGAACTACAACTTTTGGGTGAGAAACATTGATTTACAATCCATGTTGCTCCCCGTTTTCTCAAAAAACATCGTTAGGGCCTCAAAATGGCCCCGGAAGTTAAAAACTGTTAAAAATAGTAAATTACCAAAATTGCCAAAAACATGTTTTGGGCCAGTTGGAGAAGGTGGGTGGCCACCGATATCCACCTGGATCAGTATCCTTTCACATGAATGAAATCCAATGTGGCGTAGTTGATCCCTTGTGTCAGCCTTAGGGTTACTTTCTTGTAATCATGTTGTAAGAGAGTAATCCCTTTCCTTCTGTTTGTTGATAAAAATAGGTAACAATATACATTAGCAGATAAAAAGTTGTGTATATATCTTTGTATATATAGAATAGTCTTGATTATATTAACATTAGATTAGGCTAGTCTTAGGACAAGGGTAACTGGAGACCCATAGAACTAGTTGGAATCACCGTCCCAAATGGAAAAGGGTCTAATTGGGACCCTGACCGGGTGATCTCATTATAATGTTGAACATGGTCATTTTCGGCCATCAACACACCCTGAGGTGTTTTTTTTGTCTACTGCACTGCCTACCCAGTCAGAGTCTATATATCCTTGCAATTTCACTCCATCTCCTCCAAGATACCTCAATACATACTCCATTATACCTCTCAAGTACCTGAGCATCTGCTTTGTTGTGATTCAATGCACCTCCCTCATATCCACCATGAATTGACTCAAGGTGTTCACAATAAAACAAATATCTAGCATGTTGTTGACCAAATACATCAAGGACCCTATCAACTGCCTGTATGTCCTAGGATCCACCAACTCTGTATATGAAGTCACCACCTTCTTCAGATTGGTAATCATAGGTGTAGCCATTGGTTTACATTCCTCCATCTTGAATCTCCTCAAGATATCTACTGCATACTTCCCTTGTCCAAGGAATATCTCTCCCGATACCTGCCATACCTCTAACCCAAAGAAAAAATGCATCAATCCAATGTGCTCCATATCGAACTCACCCACTAAATCCACTTTTCACCCCACAATAAGCTCCTTTGCACCTGTGAGAAATCAATCATCAACATATATAACCAAGATGAGTGGATCCAACCCAACAAGTATGACGTACAAGTTAGGATCTGCCTCACTCTTGGTAAAGCTCATACTCTACAAATATCCATCAATCTTGGAATACCATGCCCTGGGTGCTTATCTGAGTTCGTACAAGGATTTATTAAGCCTACACACATGAGACTCCCTCCCATGTACCTCAAATCCCCGTGGTTTCTCTATGTATACTTCTTCCTTAATGATCTCATTGAGGAAAGTTGTTTTCACATCCATCTAATGTATCCTCCACGTTTTAACTGAAGCAATAGAAATAACAACTCGAATATAAGCATACCCGACAACTGGAGAAAATGTCTCCCCGTAGTCCACTCTCTCTTTCTGGGAGAACCCTCTCACCACAAACCTCACTTTGAACTTCTCGATGCTACCACTTGCAACATGCTTGATCTTGTATAGTCACCTGGAAATCACAACTGACTTTCCCTCTGGTATTGGCACTATGTCCCAAACATCATTCCTCATAATAGAGGTGTATTTCTCTACCATGGAATCCCACCATACCTGCTAATTTGTTACTTCCTCAAAACTAGAAGGCTCAACATCAATGATCTTACTCATAAGCGCCATATAGTTCATAAACTTCTTTGGAGGCCTTCGCTCTCTGACCACACTCCTAGGAGCCTCACCAACATCCCTCAATGTCTATAATATCCATCGAAGGCTCCTAACAATACTGGAAGGGGATAACTCCTCCTCCCCAGCTGAATTTTGAATTGTTGATTGTTTCTCATCCTTCAGATCCTACTGCTCTTCATTCTCTATCACTGTTGATGACTCCTAAGTACTACTAGTTGTCAAAGTTCTCCTTGAACTTAACATATATACTCACAAATATCTTCCACTGTGATGGAATGAAGATCTTATGATCCTTTGAGGTCTCACTATACCCCAAAAATACACCCTTCTGTCACAAAGGCTCCAACTCCGTCCTCTTCTCCATAGGAGCATGGATGTATACTGGACAACCAAATATACTCAAATGTCATATCTCTGGATTCACCCTTGAGAATTCCTCCTCTGGAGTATTTACCCCCAATATCCCGTGAGGACTCGTTTTCTGCACATACACCACTGTGTTACATGCCTCTACCCATAGGAACATAGGAAACTCCTAGTCATGTATCATATCCCTGAAAGAACCGATGATGGACCGATTCTTTCTCTTTGTAACCCCATTTTGTTGAGGGTTGTATGAGACTGTCAAATCCCTCTTGATCCTTGTCTCCTTGCATAAATCCTTGAATTCATTGGAGGTGTACTCTCCCCCATTATCTGACCTCGAGACCTTGATATTCTTACCTTTCAGGTTCTCTACCTGATCTCTAAACTCCTGAAACTGATTGAAGACCTCGTCCTTGGTCTTCGTAAAGAAGATCTAGGTTTTCCTAGAAAAATCATCAATACACGTCACATAGTATGATGATCCCTGTAATGATGCTACTGACATAGTCCCACTCACATATGAATGGATACGATCCAAGATCCCCTTGTGCATACTCTCATTTCTAGGAAAATCAACCTTAGCATTCTTTCCAAGTGCACACCCTTTGCAAACTCACTA
Source organism: Picea sitchensis (assembly GCA_010110895.2). Taxonomy (NCBI): domain Eukaryota; kingdom Viridiplantae; phylum Streptophyta; class Pinopsida; order Pinales; family Pinaceae; genus Picea; species Picea sitchensis. The sequence continues at coordinate 14,654 of SNQJ01S0190634.1, read as the reverse complement.
ATTCTCAATTATGAACTCTGGAAGACCTGTAACAATCCCCCTTAGAATCGAAAATTCCCTATAGTGTAGGTGTCCCAACCTCCTGTGACACAACTCACATAGGTTGTCTTTGTCGTGCATCAAATCCTGAACAGGATTTCCCTGCAACCTGTACAAAGTGGCTTCTCTAAACCCAATTATCATTGCATTATCCGAGCTAGCTTTCTCTAGACGTATGAGTACTTTCCCTCTCTGAAAAGTAATGGTAAAAACCATGTCCTCCATAGCTGATACTGAAAGAAAATTCTTCTTCAAGCCTGGTACATAAATCACATCTTGGGCATCCAACGAACCTCTTGACTCGAGCTGGAACGCAATTTTTCCATCTCCCTTCACTGTATACCTGGCATCATCACCAAGCTCTAGATGAACATATGAGTCATTCTCCATTAGACTGCTAAATAGCTCCCATGCTTCTATCATACGACGAGATGCAACATTGTCCAAGAACCAAGCACTCCTTGTAGTTGTGCTCGTAAAAGGGAAAGAAACCAGTGAGTAATCCTTCTCAAACTTCACTACAAACTCATCAAGTTGTGTCTTTGCTGATGTTGTTGTTTATGTATTTCCATTACCCTTGTTCTTCTTCTCTGAACACTAAGATGCATAATTTCCATTCCTATGACATGAGAAGCACTTGATTTTACTCAAGTCCTTCTTCTTCCCTGGTTGTGATGAACCTCCATCACTATTACCCTTCTTTCTAGAAATCTTTCATTTTCCCTTCCTTGTCTTACTGACAAAAGACAAGTTTTATTCACTCCCTCCCTCCTTGTTTCTCTTGGACTCCTCCCGAGTCTCTTCCTGGATGAAATCATCCCAAAGTCTCTGCCAGTCTGGGATATGTTCCCGAACACAAAATAATTTGACAAATGGTTCCCATGACTTCATAAGACAATTTAATTCCACATTCACAAGCTCCGCGTCCTCTGTTTTATCCCCTATGGTTGCAAGCTAATCACACAACTGTGTGATCCTCATGAGATAGCTAGTAACATTATAAGATATATACATCTGCAACAATCTGAGTTTATTCCTTAAGATCATCTTCCTATTCATGTTTTTTCTCTAGAATAACCCTACCAAGACATCAAACATCTCTTTGGTCGTCTTCTTCTAGGATAAGTGAGGAATTAGATGATCCTTCACTGAATCTAAGATGGCCCTATGTGCTTTGATCTCTTTCTTTTTGTGAGCTTCCAAAGCTACTAGATATGTCGGTGGAGTAACAACTTTGTCCACTAACTCCCAAAGGTCATACTCCTTAAAAACCAAAGTTACTCTTGCTTTCCAAGAGAGGAAATTGGATGCTCCATCCAATTTATCTTCAATTCTTAACGATGTTGCTTCCATCCCTAAGACTTGATAACCTACCTTGGAAATAACCTGTTGTTGAAAACTGCCCCTGTACTGACCTATACAGACTTGTACGCGACATCCACCACTAGATCTCACGTATATACGCGACTGTGATCACTGAAACCCATGTATGTACATGAATGTGATAACTAAAACCCATTTATGTATGTGACTGTGACCACTGTGAACCACGTATATGAGATTGTGCTCAAAGAATCCCACATATCTACATGACTATGCTTTTTTTGACCCGCGTACACCTTAGTAAACCTGCAAAAACTTAGTTCTTCCTCAGTATGACTGTTTCCCTAAAATATGTCCTTCGATTTCCACCTGCTAGTTATGGAGCTGCTATGGATTTGAGATCGTGTACTTGGTTTCCTCCCTTTAGAGATCAAGCTATGATACCATGTTGATATTTATCCTACCCAACACCCAACGGTTAATTTCAAATAAATTACTTATTGAATTAAAGCACAACTAAGTAATCAACTAAACATGCAACAAAAGCATAAACAAAGAAACCAAATCAAGCACACATAAACACCAATTTTTTTGGGTAGATACCCCTGAAAAAACCTCGAAGGGAAAACCGATGCTGAGACTGATTTTATTATTCTAAAATCAGGGCTCCTATAACATGGATAATGGCCCACTGAGAGAAATACAAATATAGATAAACCCGACAAAGTCTAACCTGTTGTACAAACCATAAATTCACTTTTTTCGAGGTGTACGTGAATTTTCTTCAACAACCCTGCATATGTACGCGACTATCTCCACTAAGGCCTGCATACATGTATAGAAAGTTTGTAAGACAAGCTTCATACGACGTGACACTCTCCTATGGCTTCCTTTGACTGAAACCCACCTGTGCTTCCTTTGTTCCCTCTTCTCCTTGACCTGATCTCTAGATGGAATTCCTTATCCACCTATCCAATATCTTGAATCACAGTCCTTCGTTATCCAATACTATATGTCAAGTGTCTTCCTCCTTCACCCTAGCCTTGATTTTATAATCGTGAGTTGTAATCTATTTCTAATATCCAAAGCGATTGACGGTTGAGATTAATTCTCACACCCACTTGAGATTTAGAAACATGCTCATTACTTTTATCTCTTTCCTTAAATAACTCAATTAACCAATTACACAATTAATTAATAAAATAAATTTACTTCCTTTTAAATTCAAGAGTAGAAGGCTTTGGACGATTTACACATGTCTAGACACATAGACATGTGTGGAAATACATGTTTGATACTACCACTAGCATCAACAACAATGTCATGGGTGGAATCTCAGGGTGCCCTTTAGGAAGCATGTCACGACATCCAAATCAAATCAAAATATGAAATCAAGTAAAGCCAATGTTCATAAGATATACCAATCCTTAAATCATGCAAAGTAAGCTTTACTTAAGATGTAAGCCACATGAACAATTCACTTCAATATCCCCTTCTAATATCACACCAACTAATGACTTTATGTAAGTTGGAAAGTTTGAATATGGGAGGACCTTCCTCTGACCCTATTAGGTGTGCCAACCAAAATAGTGAAAGAAAAGACCCAGGTAGAGGGATATGTCTCGAGAGAAATAGTGAAATAAAAGAACCTTTCAAGAGTAAGTGTGATAGTGGTACATGTTGGGCTTACTTCATGGCTTATGGCATCATTGGTTCCATTTCTATGAGTGCCTTTGTGGAGGGTGCGCTTGCTCTCGAGTTACCACTTTCTAAGAACCATGTTTTTCCAAACCCCTTTGTCTTCCTTTTTATTTTTCCTTTTATCATATTTGCAGTTCCCATTTTATAAGGTTTCAAGCTATAGCATCATTGTTTGGGACTGATGTGAACGTGGAAAGGGCAGAGCTCAAGTTTGGACTGGATTTTGAGAGTCCTTTGCTATCAATCCTTTCTTTCTTTAGCATCATTATTTTATTCCTTTAGTAGCAACTTCAATCAACCTCTTGGCCTTCAACCTATCTTCTCATGAGAGAATGAAGCAAAAGCCATTATCGCAGTTTAGTACATTGCGACAGGCTCTAGGATGGAAACTTTTAAGTATGGCGGGGAATGTAATATTACCTTTGTGAGGCCCCCCCAGTAGTACCCCTTTTCCCTACGAGGTGACAACACAGGACTAGGGAATATATGATGGACACCAAGGTGAAACAAGGCAACAAACATAACTTCTTGAGCTAGTGATCCATTATCCAACTTCAACCAACAATCCTCATTCACGTGCCTAGTAAATTAAGCACAACACTTCGCATGAAATACAGACTAACATATCTTATGGTGACGGTGGCTTACCTTCTCCCATACACTCAGTTGACTGGACGTGATGAGCTTGGTTGATTTGAAGTAGAAGAGGAAATCCGAGGGGGGATGTTGGGATGCTATGTGTGGACATCCTGATAATCATCATGGTTGGTATCACTATCTTCATTGTGGGCCATGAAACATGATATCCTCTAGTTACCCCTAGGCATGGAGGGTAACAATCCCTTAAAGTAATCAACAAGTAGACACACTCTCCTAAGGATCAGTTCAAGGTGGTTGATTCTTGAGTCTAATAAGTGAAGAGCCGAAAGAGGGCCCAATTACAACTAGCTATGGCATGAGGAATAATTATAGTAACCTTCTATAAATCTATCAACCAATGAACAATCTCCCTCGCAAAGACAAAAATCATCCAGGGGAGATGAGACTGAGATTTACTATATGTCCTAGCCACTACAAGTACTTCCCATTTGCAGTCACCTATCATGAACCTAGGAAAGGAAACTAAGGATGCTACTTCACGATAGGTATCCTAACCAAGTAAAACATTCATGTTTCAAGATTGTACTTTAGGAGGGGATAGGACTTCGTCTTGCGACTGAAATTCTAGGAAAGAGGCATTGCTTTGAGTAACATGCCAATTCCACCAAAGTCCGCTATTACACATCCATTCACCACTCAAGTGCAAGGGGAGAATCTCAACACTTGAAATGGTTTGAACTAGTGCTTGATGCCTATGTTAGAGGCAGTTTAATCCTGGCAAGTACTTCTCACTTCTCATTACTAATTGTCTTTTAACTCTCTTTAATCAATCCTAGTTTTGTTTTAACAACCTTGGAGAATTTACTCTCCAACCTTCACCAAGGCCTTACAACCTAGACTATTGTTGCTTTTCTAGAAATAAAAACAAGTCTACTTGTTTTTAATTATGTGTTGCTTTTAATAGGTTGTTATTACTCAAGGCTAGCCGAATGAGACTAAGATGATGTTTTTTAAGACTCAAGGATGCAACTTAAAAACATGAAGAAATTGACAAATGCAAATAAACACTTATGCTTTTCTTTCAATAGAAACAACTCAATCCTTGAAACTACTTCAAATTCAAGCAAGCTAAAGGGACCAATCTAAACTATGAATGCAATTTTCATATTTTTAACATGAAGCCTATAACCATTTTCAAAATGGAAATGCAACTTCAAAAACTGCTCAAAAGATGTCTAAAAGAGAAAAATAATTTTTGGATGTTTAAACTCTTTTTCAACTTTGATGCAAAGACTAACATCAAAAGCAATGCCAAATTTCGAACTTGAAGATCAAGCCTCTCAAATTTGAATATAACCTCAAACTATAAGGGCGAGTTTCAAGCATGTAGAATTTTTCCTTTTGCTATCAGATAAGCTCACAGGTTGTACAAAGGAAACTTGTGTTCCACTTGTAGGTTGCAAGAAGGCAACTTGTGAATGCTCACATGTTGTCCAAGGGAAAGTAGCGAGCACTCACTACTATAATCAAACATAGTCATGAGTAGACAACTAAGCAAGTGAAAAATTAAAAGGAACAAGCAAGAAACTTGAAATTTTCTTGATACTATATTAACAAAGAGAAGTTGATAGAGACATAATCTAACTAAACTGCAAAGCCATACGAGCACTAGGAGGAGGACAACCCTAGTAGAATGAATTAAAGTAATTCTCCCTATTGGAGTTTCCCTTTCTCTTTTTGGAAAATGTCCCTAGTGAGTAGGGTTGAACTCATCAATAGAGTAGATAAAGACAACTAACTTTTTTTCCAGAATTTTCAAGTTATATTATTGAATGTGAAAGAGATAGTAGAGGAAAATACCCTGGAATATAGGTAGAATCCCCCTTGACCTTTGCAAGAAACCATGATGATAAAACTCTATCACAATGCCTTTCTCCAAATGTAGACATAAGTCAAGAAACAACCTTCCTTAAACTCAATCAATCATATACATAAATAATATAAACTTGGTATAAATGAATTCTAATTGACACTAGGAAAATAATTTCCATCCATAATTCATTAAACTCAAAACAAATCAAGATATTAACACACCTTGAATTTGGGTGGGTTGGGGAGGAGAGAAGAAAGATATTTATATATAATGTAAATGTAACAACAAGATTTTACCTAATTCTTGTTACCGACACCTTCATCACCCAAGTATAGGTTCCTCTAACCTAAGCCAATTATCAATCTCAACTCAACCCATGATTCATGGTCTTACTTTGGTAGGGAAAACCAAAGATGATTTAGACCCTACACAAGACTATACAAGACTTTAGAACCAAGGGGTCCTAATCATAGAGACTATATAAAAAAAATCTATGCAAATCTCTAGAGAATACTCCAACATGAAAGTATAATGACTAGCCTTATCCCCCTCCCCCAACATAGAACTCTTATTTATATGATGGAAAAGTAGTTATGGTAATTGGGACTTGAGATTTGAGGTGTTTGAAGTTACGACCTCTATGATCTCTGCTCAGGACCATGCATTTTGTCTTTTTTTTTTATGCCATTTTGTAGGTGTTCATAGGTTGCATGAAGGGAACTAGTGAGCAACTCATGAGTTGTCAAAAGGAAACTCATGAGCATCAAGTGACACGATCAAAAAATATATAAAAGGAGTGAGAAATCATGGAGAAATCATGGGTAGCTAGCCAAGAAAAGCATAGGTGGTTAGCGGTGATCAAATATAGCTATAACACATGTGTAGGCATAAGAGAGAATGGAGTTTCTAAACTCGGGGAAGTATTAGTGTTATGCATGTGAAGTAAGGATCCTTTAATCAATTTATCATCAACAACAACTTAGTCCTCTTCTATAAATGTTGCATTAGCAAGATTGGATCTAATAGTCTAAATCATGTGTGGAAGAGAAATTGTGAAATCGGCCACCTTTGCTAACATCACATTTAGCTATTGAGCAAGGAGGTTGGGAGTGTAGAGGGTGACCAACTTCTTCCCACCATTAGTGGCACTTTGTCCCAGATTTTGGGATAGGGGAAGAATTAAATATTTTAGATGATAATGGGTTGTTGACTTACGATTGCAAGACGACAAACAAACTTAAATGTTGCAGTGTATAATGCACTTTAGGTAAAATAACCAATGGTAAGTTGTATATTGTTGAACAATAGAAATGCATAAGCACGAGGAACCTAATTATAGATCAAACCCCTGTTTTCTATGGTGCATGCATAACCAATGAACTAAGTTTACTTATCTTATCTTTACTTACCTAACTCATGTACAACATAATTCTGTGGTAATATATAATAGTAAAGGAAATGACCATAGAGTACTAAGCTAATCTAACTACTTTGAATACCCAATCAGATACACATGAACACAAATATGTTTAGCCATGAGAAGTCGATAAAGAACATGTTGTAGTCTAAAAAGAGCTCCCACTTGTGCCTTACATAATGGCATTTCATGGGAATTTATAGCTTTCTTTTTCGTCAGATTTGCTACTTGGATCCATAGGTCAACCCTCAATTACAAACACTTCTACGAAAACATTTAATTCTTTACAATATCTAAACATGTAGATGCATGCAAGAGCAATGCAAACAAATATAATGCCCCAATCAAGGGCATGAGGGGATTTCAACCCAAGTGCGTAATTCTAGCTCAACATAGTTTAATTGTTGAGTAACTTTATTGCATTGACCTTTGCAAATTTTTGCATCCCAAGCTTTTGCATTTGTAAGATAACAAAACTTTGTGACAACATTGTCATTGCAACACCCAATTGTAAGTCTCATATCCAAAACACAATCTTCTTTTATGGATACTCAAATATATGTTGAATTTTCACTATGCTAGGCTCAAACATGATGTTTATTTCATTTTTAGCATTTTCTTGAACCATAAACAAATGCAACTACACCATTCACAATCGCTGCAATAACCAAGATCACAAGAAGAAATACCATGCACAAGAACACAAGAAAGATCTTGGGAAACCCTTCTCAACAAGGGAAGAAAACCCAACAATCCTTTGCTATATTCTCAAGAGAAATACCTACCATGCCATAGACCTAGACACAAAAGGGTGCTCTCCAAAACCAAGAAGATAATGCCCAAGAGAGGTGCGCACTTCAACCCTAGAATATGTACTTGCTGAAATTTCCAAAATTACATGTGTGTTGTGTGTTTCCTCAATGGGGAAATCACCTTTATTTATATTAGACTAGACACATCAAAAGTGGTGTCTATTGGCACAACAAGACCGACCTCAATAACTCATAATATAATTAATAATTACAATATTAATTATATTTTACATTAATTATCTTTCACTTTATGGTTGGACTGACCTGTACACTTTACATCACAATTAGGGTTACAGGTAAATCCTACTCTTACACAATATAGTAAAGGGATCTCACATACCCACTAGTGCTCAGGCACTAGGGGCACGTCCACTTGTGCTCAACCACAAGGACGTCTTACTCAACATATCTCTATCTCACCGAGTCTCATAGGAGAATCATCTGGAGTACCACATCGTCTCAACTCTCTACACAGAGGAGAACGATACACCCATCACATAGGCACCTTCACCCCTCACAGGTGTACACATCGTTTCATCTCAAACGACACACCTATCTCATGGGAATTCTCACCCCACACAGGGGCACACAACATTCCATCTCAGTCTCAGAGAGGAACGACACACCCATCTCATGGGCACACCCAACTCATGGGCACACCCAACTCATGGGCTCTCTCACAGGTCAACTCACTAAGTTTGTGTCCTGGAGGATGTATCACGAAGTTGTAATCATCAACAATCCCTCTCAACTAGGGAGGCATTCTACGCCAGGCCAAGTCTCTCATGAAAGTACTCGAACTTCGTCTTGGCAAGCGGTTTGGTGAAGATATCTGCAATCCACTCATGTGTAGGAAGGTATTGCATGTGTACTGCTTTCCTCTGCACCATGTCTATGATATAATGGTATTTTATCTCAATGTGTTTCGATCTATCATGAAACACAGGGTTCTTAGAGAGATTAACACAAATCTGGTTATCACAATGAATACTGGTAGGATCCATCTCATGATCAAATAAATATGTCAGGAGTTTGTGAAGCCACACTGCTTCGCGGACTGCCACACTCAATGCTATATACTATTCTTCTGCGATACTCAAGGCCACAGAGCTCTGTTTCCTACTGCACCAGGAAACCATGACAGACCCCAAGGTAAAACAACAACTGGATGTGCTCTTCCGGTCCACCGTGCTCCCTTCCCAATCTACATCGACATATCACTGCAAACTCAAGTCTACACTGAAGGCATATCTCATGCCATATCCAATTGTGCCTCGTAGATATCTCAATACATGCTTCGCTTCTATCCAGTGAGTCTGTCTCGACTGACTCATGAACTGACTAAGTACATTCATTCCATAACATATATCGGGTCTGGTGTTAACCAGATACATCAATGATCCAATCAGTTGTCAGTACAAATGTGTATCAATCTCTCCTGAATCAGTAGAAGCATCATTCATTTTCTTCAAATCCATCACCATCGGTCATACCGAACTTCTTCAATATCTCCACTGTATATTTTCCTTGACTTAGGAAAATCTCATCAGTCCTCTGCCATACTTCTAGTCCCAAGAAGTAGTGCATCATACCTAGATCCTTCATCCCAAATTCAAAAGTCAATGTTTGCTTGCATTCAACAATAAGTCATCCACATACATAACCAATATTAGGCACTCGTTACCAACAATATGATAATATAAGTTTGGATCAACAACACTCTTGTTGAAGCCCAAAATCATCAATAATCCATCCATTTTCTCATACCAAGCACAAGGTGCTTTCTTTAGTCCATACAGAGCTTTCTTCAACCAACACACATGAGATTTCTCGTTGTGTATCACAAATCCTTCTGGCTGCTTGATATAAATTTCTTCCTCAATCTCACCATTGAGAAAGGTTGTCTTTACATCCATCTGATGTAGTTTCCAACCCATGGATGCAACTAGTGCAATGATAGTACGGATGAAAGTGTATTGGGATATTGGAGAAAATATCTCATCATAGTCAACTCCCTCTACTTGTGAGAATCCTCCGGCTACAAATCTTGCTTTGTATTTCTTGACACTTCCATCAGCTGTATGATTGATCTTATAGATCCACTTGGAAGTCACTACAAACTTTCCTTCTGGTCTTGGAACAATATCCCATGCATCATTCTTCAAGATGGACTAATATTTTTATGTCATGGCATCTTTCCATACCTACTCACCTGTCTCTTCTCCATGAATAGAAGGTTCAGAACCAATGATGTGGCTCATGGCTGAAAAGTAGCTCGAAAATCTCTTTGGTCTATTGCTCTCTCAGGATGTGCCTTGAGGAGCCGCATCTCCCTCTTCCTATTGCAGAGTTTGTCGAGCCCAGACAAGCCTTTTATGGCCTACTGAAATGTCTTTGGGAATATCAACTGGAGCAACTGGATCAATTGGAATAATGGTTGTATCCCTCTGAATTGCTGAAGGGGGAGAAGGTACTGTCTCACTGTCAATCTCCATCTGAGATTCTCTGGATCTTTGAAAGGCTATCTCTTCTTCAAAGATAACATCTCTTCTTACCTCATTCTGTCTTTGACCATGGATGTAGATCCGATATGCCTTCGAAGATTCACTGTATCCCACAAATGTACCCTTTCTCCCTGAAGGGTTTAGCTTGGATCTCTTCTCTTTGGGTACATGAAAGTATACTGGGCACCCAAATATCCTAAAGTGTCCAATCTCAGGCTTCACTCCGGTGAAGGCTTCTTCAGAAGTTATGTTCTTCAAAATCTGGTGAGGACTCCTTTTCTAAACATATACTGTTGTCATGCATGCTTCTGCCCATAGAACCATAGGTAGATGCTGATCATGTATCATTTCTTTGGTCGCTTAAATGATGGTTCTGTTCTTCCTCCTTCTCAAATGACTCTGTCTAAAGTCTGAAGGATAAACATATTCCTTTGTTGTTAACCTGCCTGGAATAAGAAAACAAATGAAAGGAAACAAGACAAGAATATCTCCTAGAGGAGAATAATGAGTACATCTCTAGAATCAAAACAATTTAAGGATTGTTTTCACAACTACAACGCCTACTTGTAATGTAGAAAACTTAGAAATGTAGGTTAGAGGCATGATAATTAAAACAATCAAACCTGGAGTCTTCACTTCCAGTGTGTTGTTCCTCTGAATGCACTGAGATCCCTATGGATCCATGATTTCAACAAAGGTTCCTTCCTTTTGCAAGTACCTCATGACAATGATACAAATAATATATACAAGTGCATACATGAGAGTGCTGATATGATTTCCCCAATGGAACCTAGCTGATCTATGATCTCTGACATCTTCATGAACAAGATAGCAACGATGTCACCTTTTGTCATCTTGATATTTTGAAGCTGGCCCTTCAATGTAAGAGCTTGAGTAGATGATTTTCTTCCTTGCCTTGATGTCATCTTCCTTCCTTTCTTCCTTCTCTTCATCAATAGTTGTCTCTGGTAAAAAAAAATTTTGTATCACCCACAATAAGTCTTCCTCTTCAAGGGTGACCCGAAGTCTTGACTTCCAGGAACTGAAGTTGCTTGATCCATCAAGCTTATATTCCATCATAGTTATGTTCATCATATTTTTAAATTCTTCACAAACCCTTGCCAACTGGGCTAAAAAACCTAACGGCTAGGCTAGGCTAGAAAACTCAAGTTTTGTTGGGCTTCTGACTACCAACAATAACCCTTGAAGTCCAGAAGAACACTGGTAAGCTTGAAAGCTTCTTCAATGAGCTGCAAAAACCTTAAAACAAAAAATCTGCAGAAAATTGCGGAACACTAGAAACCCTAGGGCCAAAAATCCAAAATTCTCGGAATTTCACTGTGAGAGTTTTTGGAGGTGTACTGAGGGAGGATGTACACTCCTATGCAATTTTCAGCCCCAACTTCCAAGTATTAAGTGCTGGAACACCCAAAAAGAGAGGGCCGTACGGATTTTCTGGAAACCCTAGGAGGGTCGTACAGTTCTACAAAAGAGGAGGACGAATTGCTTGAAGCTTGTGCAATGGGTTCTTCAAGACCTATGCTCTGATACCATGTTGAATTTTCACTATGCTAGGCTCAAGCATGATGTTTATTTCATTTTTAGCATTTACTTGAATTATAAACAAATGCAGCTACACCATTCACAATTGTTTCAATAACCAAGATCACAAGAATAAATACCAAGCACAAGAACACAAGAAATATCCTGGGAAACCCTTCTCAACAAGGGAAGAAAACCCAACAATCCTTTTCTATATTCTCAAGAGAAAGACCTCCCACATCATAAACCTAGCACACAAAAAGGTGCTCTCCAAAACCAAGAAGCTAGCGCCCAAGAGAGGTGTGCACTTCAACCCTAGAATATGTACTTGCTGAAATTTCCAAAATTACATGTGTGTTGTGTGTTTCCTCAATGGGGAAATCACCTTTATTTATACTAGACTGGACAAATCAAAAGTGGTGTCTATTGACATAATAGGGCCGACCTCAATAACTCATAATATAATTAATAATTGCAATATTAATTATCTTTTACAATATTAATTATCTTTTACAATTAACAATTACAATATTAATTATCTTTTACATTAATTCTCTTTCACTTTATGGTGGGGCCGACTTGTACCCTTTACATCACAATTAAGGTTACAGGTAAATCTTGATCTTAGACAATATAACAAGGAATCTCACACACCCACTAGTGCTCAACCACTAGGGGCACCTCCACCTGTGCTCAGCCATAAGGACGTCCTACTCAACAGATCTCTATCTCAAGAAGTCTCACAGGAGAATAATTTGGAGTACCACATCGTCTCAACTCTCTACATATAGGAGAACGACACACCCATCACATGGTCACCTTCACCCCTCACAGGGGTACACATCGTTTCATCTCAAATGACACACCCATCTCATGGGCATTCTCACCCCACACAGGGGCACACAACGCCCCATCTCAATCTCAGAGAGGAACGACACACCCATCTCATGGGCACACCCAACTCATGGGCACTCTCACAGGCCGACTCACTCAGTCTGTGTCCTGAAAGATGTCTCACGAAGCTGTAATCATCAACAATATAAACATCACCACCCCCCACCAAAATCCATGATAAACCACAAGCCTAAAATAAAAAGTGCAACAAATTTTTTTGCTAACATGACTAGCACCAAAATGAAAGAGAGTAAATAAAAATATATGTGATAGCTAAGGATTACAATTAATGGAACATTGAAATAGATGTCAAAAGTTAAATCTAATATCAACAATCCATAAAAACTTGCATATAACTAGTGGAAAATAACAACAATCTCCCCCACTACATTATAATTAATGGAAAATAACACCAATCTCTCTCATTACATTATTCAAAAATATATCCTTCTCTTTATTAAAAACAAATCAATAATACTAATATTTTTTTAAGAAATACTCAAAGAAAAAAATACATTTATATTTTAATTTTCAAATAAATCAAATGCAATTTCCACATGCAAACAAAGCAATATTTTGATGCACTTTCAAAGGCCTGTTAGGTGTTTAGAGTGCGCTAATAATGCAACTCTTCACTCGATAACTTCTTCAAAAACTAGTGACGAATTGACAATTTACACAAATATGTTTGAGGTTTGTTTTTCATCGAAAGAAATATTTACATAGTTATCTAAAATGAAAGCGTCACCATCCCTAGCCACGACAGATACTTATAATTTCACAGATAGGAAGATAACTCACAGCACTCGCAGGATTTGTAAGACAAGAAACTAAATTATAATTACAAAAGCAACTCCACTTTTTTTTCGGAGCAGCCTATGAACTCGTCTCAGCCACAGATTTTAGTAAGACGACGCAAAAACAAATTACAATTTCAAAAACAACAGTCGTCTGTTTGAGCAACCCAAAATAACCATTGCTCTGCTAACTAAACCATGAGTACTCTCTCATCTATCCACCATAGTGGCCATGCTTTGTTTTCGCCTTACCCTCAATGTTATCCAAGCCGTAAAATTCTATTGCTACACAAGAATTGGAAGAAGCATATATGTGTTTCCAGAGTGAGATCCTCGGCGAACAAAGGAGCAGGAGAAGGATTATTTGTCAAGCCTTTGGATGTTCTGTATCCTCAACTCCCATGCAGAATTTGTAAAGGTAAGTTTCAGTTGTAGTGCAGGCTTTGATATTTCAGTCTCTCATGATTATAATTGTGCTTATTCTGATTTTTTGACGGGTGGGAGATGTGGGTCATGCAAATTCTGTGTGAATTATTAATTATTCTTAGGCCCGTATGCTTCTTACCAGAGTTTATGCCTTCCTACATTGGGTACAGGTAGAGGTAGAGTTGCTTGTGATAAATGTGATGGGAAGGGCAGCCTGGGAAGAGGGGGATATCAAAAGAAGAACCCTGTTGATCTCAACAGGATTATAGGTATGTTTTTACTGGCCAAAATTCAGTCATCCAAGTGTTTTTTTTTAATTAATTATAATTTTTTTTTTTTCTAATAAATGTTTCAAGAAACATGCCCCGAGGAGCTGCCCCACAACCCCCAGTCTTAACTTTATGCGGCTTAGGTGCAAGGTCTGAGGGGTAACTAGCCCAAACCCATCTAAACCTGGCTTTGACATGCAACTGAAGGTTGCATATCTGTAGTCCCAATATTTGATATGGTGGACATTTGTGTAAACTCTAGGTATGCTTCCTCGAGCTTCACAACCTTGAGGTGCGTATCAGACCCGGGTTTAGATCAGTCTGTTCTAGTGTTAATGCACAGTTACACGGGCACACAAAGAATTGATGGATCACCCCACACCACTTGAGTTGTAGAGTGCACCTCACTTCGCTCAGTGCGACTATTCTATCAAAACCATCCGGGACTTCGATCCGG